>OMLC01103468.1:3708-17816 GCA_900302585.1 Regalecus glesne | reverse complement strand
CCCCCGTCATCTCCCCCCAATGACCCTCATTTCATTCTAATTGGGGCATAAATCATGTTTAAGATCTGTATACAGATAAATATAAACATGAGGTAAACACTGTAACGACCGTGGAAATTGGTAGCACATTCTTTATGAATATGCTTCAGTGTTTCAATACGCTTCTGAATGTGTTCCTCTTTTAGACCCCTGTCATGGTTTAAGTGACTAGACCTGTCTGTTCCACTACGCTATCATACAGTACCGTATTACACGTTGAGAAGTTCTTCTCAGACCGCTTTGAGCGTGGATGGTATTTAAATATTGAACTGTTTTTCTTTCAACGGTGCATTATGACAAAGGCAGTAAAAGCAGAGAACAGCCAGGACCACGATACGATGGTGAAATACAACACACCCTGATCAGCCAAAACATTAAAACCACTGACAGGTGAAGTGAATAACATTGATCATCTCATCACAGTGGCACCTGTCAAGGGATGGGATGGGTTAGGCAGCACATGAACAAATAGTCAGTTCTTGAAGTCGACGTGTTTGAAGCAGAAAAATGGGCACGTGTAAGAATCTGAGAAACTTCAACAAGGACCTACTTGTGATGGCTGTCCATATCTTCAAATCAGCAGGTCCTGCGGGGTGTTTCTGGTATGCAGTGGTCAGTACCTCCCAAAAGTGGTCCAAGGAAGGACAACAGCTCAGGATGTTGGCTTGGCCTAAAATTCCCCAGATCACCATCTGATCGAGCATCTGTGGGATGTGCTGGAAAAACAAGTCGATCCACAGAGGCTCCACCTTGCTACTAACAGGACTTAAAGGATCTGTTGCTAATGACTTGGTGCCAGATACCAGGGGACCCCTTCGGAGGTCTTGTGGTGTCCATTCATCAACAGGCCAGAGCTGTTTCGGCAGCACAAGAAGGAGCTAAATATTGTCAGGTAGGTGGTTTTAATATTTTGGCTGATCTACGTGTGTATTGAGAACAGGCGCAGTGCCTTTTCTGTCCTGTAGAGGGTGAACAGTTAGGAAACAAGGGCAACACTGGTCCAGGAACAGATTGGCCAAGAAGAGAGGTAAATCATTCTTCAAGGCCATCTCCGGGACAGGGACACACAGATACACATGTAGAAGAATTCATTGGCTTTTATTTTGATGTGTTAAAACAAAATAAAACAAGGTAGTGCTAGCCACAACAAACCTTGCCCCTGAACTTTGACCGTTAACACTCTTCAAGACAAAGCCTTTCTCACTGGAGCAATGGAGAGCCTTCATAAACAAAAGTTAACTTGTTTCCAAGGAACATGGCAGCCTCAGTCTCTTCTATAATATACAGTCAGCTTGTGATTAAAGGCTGTGGAGGGAGACCAGGCAGAGGAGAGCTAGGATTGTACTAATAGGAGTGTTGTTCCTAATGCTAACTGTTGTTTAATTTTCTCACACAGGAGTCGGTAAAGCAGCAGCAGAGGCAGCACCACGGTAAGTCAATTCTCTGATCTGTGAAGTGTCTTCGGAGAAGAAACAAACAAAACAATTATGTTCTTTAAAAAATATATTGCGAGTAACATTTGCAGTTTATTCATCAGGTAGCCGGTGTGACTCGGTCGCACTCGATGCATCAACTCGTGCACCGAGAGCCCGAGTCACTGTACATACATTCATAATTCCACAATAAGATTGATCTCAAATCAAAGCTAGACAAATCTATACATGAAGTCGTGTTTCATTAAAACAAAAATGCAGCAGAAATATTAAAGGAGTAAACTCTACATATCTTAAGAAGGGAAAACTGGTAAAATGTGATCATTCCTCAAGATTAGCATTTAGGCTAAAGCAATTTGGCAATAAATTCTCAGAAACGAAGCTAACAAACCATCACAAGTGCTGTTAAGAGCTTCAGTTGAGCTCGCCATTTATTGAAGTCAAAATAACACAGTAACCCGGAATAGGCGTGTTTTACAAGCATCCTTGTTAGCGCTGTCACTGAATCGGTGTAATACTAACAATAACAAGATTAGTGGAATACAGTCGGAGATTCCCGACAACCCCTGGCCCACTACACAACAGTGCTGATTTTTAGAAAGAGGAAAAGGAGATCTTAGTGCAAATCGGTATACCAGGCAACAACATAATGAGAGACCATCTACATCTATGTGGATTTTGAAAAGAGAGCTGTAATCCCACATCACTCAGAGCTGCCACACTGGTTATAGCAGCAGTGTCAGCACATCGCCACCATGTGTCTGGGGCTGTTACGTGTGAAACGCTGGCTTAAAGATACACAGCGCTACATGTGAGTGGATTCTGTGAAAGATGAACTTTTTTTTCGTTCTCACATCTACTGCCGATTAAAGCCTTGGAATGTGTGAAAGTGTATTTAAACACGCTCTTGAGCGCACGTGCACTCATTCTGTGTGCAAGGATCGACATTTCTTTCCAGGTAGATTCATTTAAAACATGATCTTGCACACCTTGCTGTAAGAAGTAAAGCAAAAGAGATATCAGAGGTTTATAGCAAAGAGCAGAGAAAATAAAGTAAATAAAATGTGATATTGCTTTGAAATGAGACTTGCAAACCTAAGACCTAGTTGTCTTAATTGCTATAAAATACTCTCTTCCAGCTATGTGGAGGAAGAAGCCAGCTTTGACCAAAAGCACACTTTAAGTTTCGCTTACGTGTACGCAATATGGCCATCCTGCGTAACCTGGGGTCATTCAGCTTGATGTTGGCGTACACCATCATAATTTAACACTATGCATCAGTAAGGTATGGGGTGCCCTGGCTTAGTGGGTAGAGCTGTCTGTCATCTTGCATTCAGAAGGTTGTAGGTTCAATGCCCCCAACTTCAGAGAAGCATATCAAAGTGTCCTTGACCAAGACACTGTTCCCCTAAATGCTCTACCCTGTGATGGACTGTCGACCTGTCCAGGGTGTTTCCCTGCCTTTCGCCCAATGAGTGCCGAGATAAACTCCAGTTATCCCGGGACCCAACCTCAGATAAGTGGTTAATGATGGATGGCTTGATTTACCAGGAAGGAGTAATACTCATAAAGCACCAGTTCATGTCCACTGACAATACATACATGACTGATGGTGGAAACATTGGGTGATAAGCCAACTGAGTTTTTCTCTGGCCTGAGCTGCACTCTGGTAGGTAAACCCTGAATCAGACAAATTGCAGGGTGACAAGTGTGTGAACAATTTTGCTCACATGATGACCAATTGGCACAAACGTAATGCGACAGAGATAAAATATGTTTTTGGTCTTAGAAATACACTCCAGGTGGCTTTTCAGTTCAAATTTGCACACGCACTGCTGCTGTGGGGCTACAAATGGGGAAAGCAGAGATGGCTCCAACAGTATTTGCAAAACCACTCTCACTCAGCTTGTGCTTTAAGCCTCCTTGGAGTGTCAGATGCATGGGATTTGCAACAAAACATGGTTCACTGAATACCCCCAAAAATGTAGCCAAGTCTCAGAAGGCATTTACAAGTCGGTAAGTCTAGCTTCCTGTGATTGACAGCTTAACTGATATCATGTGAGTTGCACTGATGAGATATTCCCCACCCATCTCAACTAACCCCATGTTAATAGACTCAGGGGGGGTTTTGCTTGTTTGTTTGCAGCTAACCTTGTTTGAGCCAAGTCCGATTCTTTGTTCCAATAGCAGACACATTCTCTCAATAGAAGTAAGGATATGTTTCAAAGCCTCTCGTACAGAGAGCGCCCTAGAAAAAAAACTGCACACTCATTCAATGCGGACAGACTGACAAGCATCCACATTCATAATTCACTGATAATTTATGTACTGCATTCCCTCAAGGTGTACACACACACACACGCACAGACACACACATATACACTTTCAACAAACCATATGGATGGAATGAGTGCTGGGCTTTAGCTGCTGTCTTCCTTAGCTTGGGCCAGGGACTTTTCTGTGTCAGAGGAGCCCTGGTACCGCTGGGAGGCGATGATTGCTTGGTGAGACATGCTCTTTCTCACTATGTCCCCTTTCCTCCACAGGGTGATCTCCTGGACCAGGATGACAGGTAAATGATCAGTGTAATGTTGTGAGGGGTGTAGCTTTAGGGGACATGCTAGATCATTTAAAGGTTGATTATAGCAGGATTTCAACAAGATACATTAATTTCAAGATTGTGCTGAGGTCTGCTCCGGCCTGTGTGACATAGGGCAAGTCACCATTGAATGTCAGCATGCATTACTTAACATTATGCTGCCCGATTGAACCTTTGACCGATTGGCACCGTCATGGTAATGCCAAACAAGCTTGACTTTTATAACGGGAATCTGAACAGGCCTGAGCTCATTGGCAAGTGTGTGTGTGTCTGTGACTGCAGTTTTAATCTGGACAAATCTGAGCTCATTGGCAAGTGTGTGTGCCTATTTAACTGCAGTCGTAGTCGTAACCTGTATTTTTATATATGACTCTGGTTTTCGGTGATTAGTCTTAGTCGTTAAAATTAGTGGCGCCAAGTCTTTAAATTCGATTAGGATTTTTTAAAGTCCTGAGGACTAGGTGGAGGTATTATATCTCCATGCTGGCCTGGGACTGTCTCAGGATCACCTAGTCAGACCTGATTGATGTGGATGGGGAAAGGGAAGATTTGGGTCCCCTGCTGGAACTGATGCCTCTTGTGACCTTGCTTCAGATAAGTGGTTGATGATAGATGGATAGATTTTAAAAGTCTTCCCAGGTTGAGGGTGATCTTTTGTATCCGACACACAGCGTACGAATTAATTCCATACTAAATAATGCACAGAGCCCTGTAGCAGTCGCCCTATAAGGTAAAAATGTTGTTTGCCGTAAAATAGTTTTATCTATATATCAAGCAAGGCCTCATAATACATAAATACATAAAGACAGTGTAACTGTGCCATGTGGGGACAAATGTGTCTTTGAAAGAGGGAATTCATTCAGTTCCTTGCAACTATTTTATTATGAAGTCTGACTTATCCCCAAGTCCGTATATTGACAGTGACGAAGGGAGCGCCTAACTGAAATCCATGTCGATTCTCTTTTATTGGCAGTAATGTATAGACTTAGCAATTTGTCTTTCTATTCAAATAATATGAATCTTAATTTGTCAAAATCTGTAACAAATTACACGAAGTGAAGACCAAATATTGGATAAACTAAGCCAAATTGCCAAACTCACTATATAGATATGGGCGTTCTTATTGAATTGTGGGCGCTTGCTGATCAAATTAGCTGTACAAAACAGGGAAGTATGCGATGATCTGTGTGTACCTGCTGTTTGAAATAGCGTCTCTCCTCTTCATCTATGAGCACCAGGTTGAGGTAGTAGCGCACTGAGAACTTCTTGTTGATGTCTCTCATGGTGGGTGTCATCTCATAGCCCGCCAGGAACAGCCTGATTGGAATGGACTCCCCTGCAATGAATGAATAGAAATTGGCTTCCGAATATATATGAAAACAACCAGCCATGTTGAAGCTATCATTATTTGGTAAAGGCTAGAGCATTGCATTGAAAGGGACAAAGGAGGACAGGATTAGGAGCATGTACATCAGAGGGACAGCTCAGGTTGGACGGTTTAGAGACAAAGCAAGAGAGACGAGACTGAGATGGTTTGCACATGTGTGGAGGAGAGATGCTGGTACACTGGGAGAGTGATGCTGAATATGGAGCTGCCAGTCCTCTCATGACTTTTGAAAGCATTAAGCGATCGTGCATAACGCATGTATACAATTAAATATGGAGCTGCCCTCCTTTTATAAGTTTGGCAGTTGCCAAACCCAACATGGGCCAAGGCAACATGTTAAACCACAATTTTTAGGACATCCTATCGCTTCTTCCCACGTTATCTACCAGAAACAGGGGTGTTGTTAACCATCACTGTCTTCCAGCAGACACTGGGAATAAACTCGTCTGACAAGAGTGACTCACAGCAGCTTCGTGTTTTAGCCAAAAGTGGTTCAGCTCACATTGACTGCAAGGCTTTGAGCTGCAAAGACACTGAATGCTGTAACGCTATTTGTTCAGACGATTTTCATGGTGCTTTTCTGTAGCAAATGAATTACTATGCTATACTATGTAGCTATGTGGGCTATTCTAAGAGGATTTGTGGAACAGAACAAATGTGATACTGTAGATGATGGATGTTCAAATTGAAACATGTTCACCGAAGGAGGAATGATTTAGAATGTGTTGTGTCTTGGGCTAAAAGACAACCCGTTCCGCCCCGTGCTAAAAAACACTGTTCAGTCATGAAATCTATCAAAACTAGACGCGTAGAGTTGGAAGGCTTTTAATAAACTGAAATAAGGTCTGGGGATTTGCTTTTTGGCTCGGATATCCGTTCTGGAAATTGCTGACTCGCTGCATGAGTCAACTTTAGGAGCATCCAGATGACATTCACCACAAACCCTTTCCAGGTCAATGAAAAGGAGAAGTTACTCTGGTGTCATCAAAAAAGAACATTTTCATTACTCTATGTGAGCAGTCGGGGTTAAATTTTAGGCTTTGGTAGAATGTCCACCTCCAAGTCGGGCGTCGCGGGTTCAACCCCACCGGATTGAGTCGAGAAAGAGCATCCAGCCGTAATACCCCCTACTTTGGCAAATTCAAGGCGTTCACTGTGAAGCGATTCGAGTGGTCACTAGACTAGAAAAGTGCTACACAAAAATGGATACATTTACCATTTGCCGTCCTGTGGTGACCCATGACGGTCATGATTAGTCCCCACATTATAGGGGTGGACATAGACGTAGATGGTGCTTGGGGGTTTAAGGCAAAATGCCCTTTCTGATGCCCCGTGGGGGATTCAAACCCACATCTGGCTCAGCAGTTCCCAAAGCACGCAGGTTACCTCCACCACCACAACCCCCTTATATAATGGAGAGAAAGAACCTGTAACTCTACCTCTAACTGGCGCGCCATCCATGATCTCGTACTTGGCCACGGTGTCGTTGTCATGGTAGACATTGGGCCCTGTGCCCGTCGTTTCCCGTTTGATGATGTCTATCTCCATGTGCTTGATTTTGATCCTCACCAACAGAAAGTAAATCTTCCCGACAATCACATCTTTCAGATGATACCTGAAATAAATGAGGTGGGGGGTTGTACAGGCTGGTGGTCATTGTCACGACACTACTGTCATGTAATATGCTCTCTTTGAGTAGACTATATCATTATTTTTATGATTTTACTAGAGTTTTGTGGTATTAGCCATACACCATATAGGTGGATATAGGGCTCCCAAACTTTCAGAAAATGTACATGGATATCATAAATCATACTTTGATTTATTGTACTCGAACTCTATGTGCAGACAGTCCTCGATCCCCACTTCCATCTTAATAGAGGAGTTAACCTCTGGGTATGTGCTGAGTGTGTGCACCACAATGTCCAGCTCCTTGATAATGTCGTTAAGCCTTCGGCCCACTGTTGCCCTTAGAAAGTAGCTGGAAGAGAAAAGGAAAGTGAGGTTGTTAGCTCAAACACAATGACTGTTCATGAACCCTATATAAACTGTTATGGAAGTCATACTCCTCTCATAAAAATGGATTACCACACTAAGTAGGAATCACGTGGCCTTTCTACCATGTACAGTGTGTACACTAGATCAGATAGATGAACAATAAACGACACCATGTGCCAATACCATGTGAATCAACTCAGCATATCTAATTTTAAACGGAGATTGTGTTTCACGCTCATGAATTCTGGAAAGCAACATACAGCTTATTCTATGCGTGTGTTACTACAAACCATGCACAAGTTACTCTGATATGTTTTCCTCCACCATTGCTTACCGTAGTTTGACGTTCTGACCAGTGTAAGACTCGTAGGGTTTCTCCACATGTGTGAACTCAAAGTCGAACGTTTGTGACTGTGTAAGCTCCCCCGGCCGAGCTAAGTCTTTGACTAGAGACACGAACTCATGGTGGTTCCCTCTGTCGTAGTACAGCTCTGGAAATGGCGCACACAGTAAATAAGGCTCTGTTAGTAAACTACATGATTTTTCATTTCACTGAGTCAAACTAGTTTCTTCTCCAGTCAGCTTCAGGTGACTGGGCTGTAGAAGTTGATGTAAAATAATAGTTTGAGACTTGAATTCTTGGAAGAGTGATGGAAAGGATGGAGGAAAAGAATGGATGCCTTTTCTTTTTAAATTGGGAAAAACTTCCAACAGTCGAGAGGGGCAATTGTTACTCAGTAATGCAGCCTGAAGAGCAGGCTTATAAGATATCCCCTTATAAGTCCCACAGGGGGCGGATTTGCAGTGCTACAGCAGCCAATTGGAAAGCCCACTCGGAGAAAGGGGTAAAGTAAGCAGTAGCTGCTGTTCAACACAAATACTGATGAGTGGTATCTGTAGAATTGTGTCTCTAGATCTGCCGTTTCCTCATCACCCTTCTTGCTAACAGAGTTAAGCTGGCCTTTACATCCATTTTTGGGGCCCAGTTTCTCAAAAGTCAACCCAGACGGTTTGGTTAACGCGTCACCTCTATTCAGTGTATAGTTTATTGGTCATGCTGGACCATATGTGTGTTTTCTATATGGGTGTGTTTTCTATATAGGTCTATATGCCCTAATATTGAGTCAGACCTTTGGAGGGGGATGATGGCCATGTGCATTTTTCCAGCTCTACCAGCTCTACCAGCTCTACCATGCTAGGCACATACCATGGGGCGGCATAGCTCAGTGGGTAGAGCGGTCGTCTGGCAATCGGAAGGTTACAGGTTCGATCCCCGGTCCTGCATACAGCATGTCGAGGTGTCCTTGAGCAAGAACCCCTAAATGCTCCCCGAGCGCCATATGTTGGCAGCTCACTGCTCCTATACAATAGGTTGGGTCAAAAATGCAGAGAACAAATTTCCCCTTGCGGGACTGATAAGGGAATCCTTCCTTCCTTCAACATATTGGCAGCTAAAACATGGTGGGAACGGGTTGGCTACCCTTTCAATACAAGGGAAAAAATTCTGAGGGATGCTGAGCACAATTAGGTCATCCCAGAATAGCAAATGATTAAATTAACAAGCACCATCCATCCATCCATCCATCCATTGTCAACGGCTTATCTAAAGTCGGGTCATGGGAGAACCGGAGCCTATCCCGTGCACATTGGCCAAAACGCAGGGATACACCCTATACAGGTCACCAGTCCATCACAGGGCATAGAAATAAGGGGAAGAGTGACTTGCTCAAGGTAACCTGCAACCTTCAGATCACCTGACCCACTGAGCTATGCCATGCTCGTTTACTTTGTAATACACAAATATTTTACATTGTCAAAGATTTCTCATATTCATGATTTAATTGAGTTAAGGGTCAGTGTTGAAATTAAGGTACACATATGGTCCAAATGATCCCATTTCTTAGTTATTCCCCCCCTTCTTCTAATTCCCTTCAGTTCGTTTCCTGGTCGTAGATGAGTGGCCGTGAAAAGGAGGCTGACGATGTTGAACGCATCGTGGTTAAACGTGCAAAAGGCTCCCTCACACCACAGATAAATGTTAGCATTTGAAGAAACACGGACCCGGAAGTTTTCCACCAAGAGCTGCATCGTAAACAAGCGCCCCCCTTTGGTTTTCTTGTTGTGTTGGATCAAATCATCTACATTTGCTTTAGACTCGGGTGGGTTTTTCAAACCATCTCCTGAATATGCTGATCTCGGAGGACTCGTTGTTTTGAAAGTTCGGATGACTGGGTGGGTGTCAGAGGGGTCAGTGTGAAGCGGAGACATGCAGGCCAGCTCCCTGCTCTGAGCCCTCCCCTCCTCAGCTGATCTTGTCAGGTTCCTGTCATCTGTCATGAGACCAAACACCTCAAAGTTGACGCTCATGGCAACAATCGTGACTCTAATGTCGGTTGTGTTGTCTGCTACACGCCGGTGTAGCATTGGCACACCATTCAAGTGGCTGCAAGTTTGGACCTCTTGCTAACTCGCCCACCGTTCATACTAAGCGTGTGCGGCAGCCATTCATCCGGAGAGAAACACGAACCTGAACTGCAGGCCCGCACTGGTGTCAACTCACCTATCTGGCCAACAAACTCGATCTTGATGCCGTTGTGCTCCAGCCTCTTACCGGGGTTTTTCAGCGTCAGGTTGACTTTCCCCGACACCGTCTCCCCATCGTAGAACAGAAAATACTTCTCTTTCCTCCCGTCCTCGGTTTTGTGCTCGGCACTCTTTCTCGTATCGGCATCGTTCAAAACTATGTCGATGTCCGCACTTTGGCCAAAGCCGAAGAAGCTCATCGCTGCTGCTACGGTGCAGCTAGGCTAGCCCGCTGAGCTGGACTCCGTCGACACGGGGCCCGTGTGAAGCAGAACGGGACTTGGGTAGAAGGCAGGACAGTGAAACATTCACTTTCTGCACGGGTTTGGAGTTTGCTCTGCGACGATCGAAAACGAGCGGCAGATTATTGACCGTCTCCTCGGCCGCTGCTCCAACTGCGCTTGCGTCAACAGTCATGCGCAACTTGTAAAATAATTCTTCACAAACAGGTTTACGAATTTGTTTTTCCGTTTGCGTCGTAATTTTATCGATGGAGGCTGACCGCGATGTGTTTGTTTTATGTCTACGTAGAAAAATATATCGCTGTTGCGAAACTGGATTTGCCAACATCGCTGCCATTTCCATGGCGCAGCTTTGACACGTGTGAGCGCGTCAACATGTAGGACACCTGCGAACTCCTTGCGCATCACAAAACTTTCATTGCAGCTTTTACCTCACGAAGACCCAACAGACACTCGTTTGTGTGGGTTCAAAGTCAGGGCTTTCGTCAGCGAGGGGAAATAAAATGGAAAGCCATCTTACTTTGCAATTTTATTCTTACAATGAAATGTGCCCTCTGCATTTCACCCACCCAACTGTATCGGAGCAGTAAGGGGTTGAGTGTCTTCCTCACTGAAGTCTGAAGGAGCTCTAAATCAAAGAGAGGGGGGGCTTTTGTGGTTCCTGCCTTAAATTCCAGAAATCCTCTATAGGGATGAATAGTTAATCTTCATTTTTTGACTCCCCATGTATTCGACAGTGGACTTTTTATTTGGCACATAACATCCCAGGATATTAAAAGACGGATTATATGGAAGTCTGTCGTCTCTATTACTGTGACACGGGTGGTGTTACCCTGCAGAAGAATGGGTTTAGCGGTTGTTTAGTAGTCTGAAGAGTTGTGGTTGGATCCCAACCCCAGCAGAAAGCATGCCAAGGTGTCCTTGAGCAAGACACTGAACCCCTAACTGCTCAAGCCCTGAGATGGAATGGTGACCTTTCCAGGGTGTCTCCCCACCTTTCACTCAATGAGCACTGGGATACTGGGCATGACTCCATGGCCCGACTTCAGATTAGCAGTTGAGAAGGGACGGATGGATGTCCAGATTTGTGTCATTTCAAATGCCTATATCACCTCAGGTCCTACATAGTTGCCCACATGGAATTCCCTATAGACACACAATAGACTCACACCCATCCTCCCTTCAGAGAGGGACGTTTTGTGTGTAGTCTTTCGTTGGTGCTTGTTTTCAGTGATGTATTCAGAGGATTATGAGGCGATCTCCTTTTACTGTGGAGCTTCAACGATTTGACCGACAGAGGGCAGCAGGCAGCCACAAGACCAACACCTCGTCCTGGTGTGAGTCAGTAGGCTGGAGTCTCAGATGGGAACTTAGAGTGAGGACGTGCTCCTGTTACGGCCTTGCTGGTCCGTGGGAGTCATATCCAACCCCTGCAGTCCAGAAACATACCCGTAACTTTGTCGGATGGATGGATGGATGGATGGATGGATGGATGGATGGAAAGCCACTTATTGACCTATCCTATTGTACAGGAGTAGTGGGCAGCTGCAGCATCTGGGGGCAGTTGGGGGATCAGTGTCTCGCTCAAGGGCTCTTCAACACACTTTCTGAAGGAGCCAGGAATCGACCCGGTGACCTTGCACCTACTGGACGACCCGCTCTACCTGTTCATAATGACTTCACAATAGGCGAAGGAAGCCCCAGAGGACCGGACCGTGTTCGCCACTGAAGGAAGGAAGATCTTTCCCCTCATTGACTGCAGCAGTCGCTGCACCTCTGACCGTGTGCTGATGTGGTCTTGATACGAGCCCCCCACTCACGTTAAGAGAAGACTTCATGTAGTCAGGCACAGGTTGTGACAGACAGGCCTCCTCTGTCTTCCTCAGCTGACAGATGCCAGCGTCTCCTCCACCCAGCGACTCTGCCGCAGCAGCATCTCTACGCCCATTCTGCTGCAGACGTGCACTTGCTCTTAGCCGGAGAGACAACCAAATGTCCTTTTGCTTCTAACGATGTCTGCCGGAGTGTCGGTGCATCACGCCCTGACGCCGACATCGTCTAAATGGGCTCCGTCACCATGTCAGATACGAAGTCCTCCGCTTCACCTCCGTCCTCTCCGGGCTTCCGTCAGGGGCCGTGTGGTCCCAGCTGCAGCTGACGCTAGTCCTCCAAGTGTGCGGAGCTCCTCTCCGCTCCTGCACACCCGCGTCCGTCGGTCGCTCAGAATGATGCACCTGCTCCGTGCAAACGCACATGTGTGCACGGAGGTGTGCACGTCTTGAACGCTCGTGGACGAGGACACATGCAGAATAAAGGGAGCGTAGGGCTGCACGGCTCGGAGGTCTTCTGGTGATCGGAAGACCGCAGGCTCAGTCCCCCAACTGCTCTGGCCTGTGATGGACTGGTGACCTGTCCAGGGTGATTCCTGCCCTCTGACCCGATGAGCGCTGAGGAGCCCGAGCCTGTGGGTTCAAACCCACTGCATGGTGTCAGGGAGGGCATCCAGCCTTAATGCCCCCACCCCTCCCCCCAAGCTCCATCTAAGTCCCTGGCCACCACACCATGGGGACTATTGGTGACACATAAAATAGACCCCCCTCTCTCTGTTTGACACGGGGCTCATGCATACGCTGTGTGTGTGCATGTGAGTATTTATGCGTGTACTATGTGTGTGTGCATGTGGTTACGGATGCATGCATGTATGCATGCATGCATGTTCTACACGTTTCCCCTCGTCTGCTTATGCTCTCATACGTTCCTCCATCTGTTCTCACAGAGAGCCCTGCGCTGCATCGCAGTGTGGCTAAACGTGATTGTGAGGTCTGGCTGGTGGTAACCTGCAAACAGGCACACGTGCTCCTCTGTGAGTGCGTGTCAGAGTCGACACATTCATGCGCCAGCTTTAGAGCCACGACTATTTCCGTTGCCCGTCACCGCAACCCCATGTTCCTGACCATACTTGACTGTGCCCCGTGGAAAAGCCAAGGGTTGTCCTGCACGGGACACCGCGTCGAAAGCGGCGCAACCTTGACGGGACTGCATAGGGAATCGAGTCGAAGTAAAACTTTATTATTAACAGAGGACGTCCGCTTGCTCTGGTGGCCGTGGTAGCTTGGTGAGGTTGGATCTGCGTCTGAGTGTCGGCTCCTTTCCGCATAAGAAGCAGAGGCTCTGCTCAGAGTCCCTCATGAATGCCTGAACTTCTCACCCTGTCCCTAAGGGAGACGCCAGACACCCGCTAGTCTGTTCTGTTCTGTTCCGTAGGCCCTCCGACCCGGCCATGCATCACTAGGGATCATCAATAACTGGAGTATTGTTGGTGTAGGTCACTCGGAAAAACGAGTTAATGAACATGGCGAGAGAACATCTTTCGAGGTGCTCTGTTCTTTTACACGGTAACCGATGACGTGTGTCCAGAGACTCCCGTCAAGGAGCCGGTGAAGCTCAGGAGCCCTACTGACAGCATACCAAGGCCTTGGTAGCATTTATTACCCTTCAGTCACACACAACCTTCAGAGAGGCTGGCTTTTATGGCTAGTTTTATGGTACATGCAGCGTGATGGCCCCATGGTTAGTGCCCCTGTCTCACAGCAGGAAGGTCCCGGGTTCGAAGCCCAGGCCGTCCCAGGGCCTCCCTGTGTGGCGCTTGAGGAGGAGCCTTTATTTATTTGTTATCGTACAAACCGATGATGACATGTGCCCTCTGGATTTAACCCCTCCTACTGTACAGGAGCGCTGAGCAGCTCCGGGGCCTGGAGACCGACTCCAGTTCTTGATCCTACTGCCTTGCTCAGGGGCACAGGCAGGAGCATCGACCCCCCCCCCCA
>OMLC01103466.1:5291-52804 GCA_900302585.1 Regalecus glesne | reverse complement strand
GGGTGTACCCCGCCTCTCGCCCAATGAGAACGGATATAGGCTCCAGTTCCCCCGCGACCCGATTTCAGATAAGCGGTCGACAATGGATGGAGGGATGGATAATAGTATATTGGGTTGTCCCCTGCTTGAATCATTTGTCCTTCTAAAAACATACAATGAAAAGTGTCCTCTGCATGTAACCCGTCCTACTGCACAGGAGCAGTGAGCAGCTGCAGCCCCCGGGGACCAACTCCAGCTCTTTTCCCTGCTGCCTTGCTCAGGGGCACAGGCAGGACTATTAACCCTGACATGCCTGTCTTTGTGATGGTGGGAGGAGACAGACACGGGGAGACCATGCAGACCCCACAGAGAGGACCTGGGATGGGATTCGAACCAGAGACCCTCTGGCTGTGAGGCACCAGTGCTGAGCCCTGCCCAGCGTGCTGCAGACACAGTCTACGAGCTGTGACCCGCCAGTCAGCATGTCCAGCCTGGCACAGGGGAAGCAAAGACGAGTTTAAGTGATAAAATGGATGCGAGTGTTCGAAGAGACCCCTCAGGCTCTCCCTGACGGACAGGCGCGGCATCGTGGGAGCTGCGTCTGAAGCGAGATGTGTTTATCCTTCTATTTCAGGCCCTGGACGAAGGCTGTGGGTTTGTCCTCCATTAGAATCCGTGGAGCTGTGGATGTCACGCCGGAGCAGCATGTCCGGCGTGACGGAGAGGATGGAGGACTGTGGAGAGGAAACCCACCTATGCTCCCAGTGTGAGCGAGAGACAGAGGCCGGCTGGAGGAACCTGAACAGACCTCATGTGGAGGATTGAATTGGATTTATTACTCGATCAATTGAAAACAGCCTCGGCCTGCCTTGACGCTGACGGACAGAGATGAACTCATCCCCACACCCTCCTCCTCCGGTTTACATCCGTGAATTATCAACCTTGAACTTTCCGGTACCAGACTGACATTTAGCAGAGCGGCCGGAGTTACTCCCAGAACCAGGACTGTGGTCGAGTATCTGGGAACTGCAAATATCACCGATGTTTTCCCATTTCACTCACACCTCGGGTTATTGACGATGAGGGTTTCGGAAAAGGGTTGCGTCTTGTCAAAAGGCGCTAATGCCCCGCACGCCCCGTGCGTGGCTGTGTGAGAAAGGTCACCCTCTGACAGCACTGAGATCAGGGAAAGGTCAGACTCCTCGTGTGCCATTTGGGGAAGAGCCTGTGTGATACCAGCCTGCCAATACCAGATCAGCATATTAGCCCCGTGCATGCTTTACGTACCGTGACCTCATCCAGACCATCACCACCGCTCAGCCGTGCAAGCCCACGCCTGATGAGCCAGAGGCCGCAGGTTCGAACCCATCACATGGCATCAGGATTAGCATCCAGCCTTAATCCCCCCCTAAGCTACATCTAAGCCCCCCCCGCGCTACGGGGACCAACTCCAGTTCTTGTCCCTGCTGCCTTGCTCAGGGGCACAGGCAGCAGTATCAACCCTGACATGCATGTCTGTTCGATGATGGGAGGAGAGCCACACAGACACAGAGAGGAGCTGGGATGGGATTCGAACCCGGGACCTTCTTGCTGTGAGGCTACGGTGCTGACCGCTTGGCCCTCCTGTGACACATGAATGATAAATAAACGAGTTCCCTCGCCGCTAAGTGAAATGAACTTTGGACTGCTTAGAGAGAGGATGGAGGTTCGTGGGCTGAGCTTCTGCTCACATGCAGAGGGGACCCGTGTTCTAACTGGCTGTGTCCGTCCATCACTGTTCAGGCCTCTTCCCCTCTACTGACACTCAAAACTGTCAGTCTGGATCTGGTGGGGCTGCTTTCATCTGCAGACTGTTTCATTATTCAGCCAGTGTTAACCAGGATGTTCTCCTTCCATTATTCAGACTCTGTGCTGTACTTGTCTAGGATTCCAATGTGCTGCAGTTTGTCCCGAGACCTCTCTCTGGTGACCACCAGGGGGGGATGTCTGTCCATCCTCACTGCCGACTCTCCAAGTAAGACAAGACGCCGAATATCTCATCCCCAGATCCACCGCGACGCTGTCCCGCTTGGCATGGCTCAGCGGAGGGAGAGGTCGTCTGGTGAGGGGAAGGCTGCAGGTTCGATCCCAGAACCTGCAGATAAGTGTGTTGAAGTGTCCTCGAGCAAGAGACGGATCCCCTCACTGCTCTGCCCTGTGATGGACTGGTGACCTGAGCACCGAGATGGGCTCCAGCTCCCCCCCGTGACCCGACTCAGGAGGAGTGGCTGGAGGATGGATGGATGGACGGATGATCCGTCTTCCAGTGCACTCAACTCACTTGTCACTCACTCGACTGAGTGGCAGACAACTAATTCATGCCCAAGAAATAAAAGACCCGTCATGTTTCCTGTGCCACGGCCAGTTGGAGCCATCTGCAGGGGGACTCAGCAGACCTCTCTCCAGCCCCGCCGGACACTGTTGCCTTGTTTTGGATCTCTGTGTGTCAGTGGCACCCAAGTTCACAGCCGTGCCTGGCTGTGACTCAGGATCCCGTTGTCATCACAGTAAACCCAGAGGGTGGCTAATTAAAGAGGCATTTATTTCCCATTTACTCCCCGTCCTGTGGGCAGCTGGTGCAGTGGCAGGTAGCTGCTGTGCGGGGCGTAGGGGCCTGGTCCACTCTCACCACCGTCCACCACACAGACCCCCCCCACGTAACCTGGTGGGGGAGGATGCCTGAGGGTCTGGATCTGCAGGTCCTCACCCCTTCCTTTGACCTTTATGCATTTCACCCCGCATCAGTGGTCAGCTTGGCAGAAGCAGCCACAGAGACCCTCCGTAACAACAATAACAACAACTGCTTATCCAAAGTCAGGTCACGGGGTCATGCTGGAGCCTATCCCAGTGCTCATTGGCTGAAGAGCAGGGAAACACCCTGGACAGGTCTACCTCCTATCACAGGGCTTGAGCAGTTCGGGGTTCAGTGTCCTGCTTAAGGACATGTCGACATGCTGCCTGCAGGGGGCAGGAGGAGGGGGAAGAATGTTGCTCCTTTGTGTGCAGTTGCAGCTTTTTGAGTATGCAGCTGTCAGACCCATCTACATCCAAGTCGATATATATATATATGTGTGTGTGTGTGTGTGTGTGTGTGTGTGTGTGTGTGTGTGTGTGTGAGACAATTTGTCAGAAGTTGCACCGAATGTGGGCCATGTGACTTTCTGAAGGCTCACTGTTCACCTGAAGTTTCTCAAATAATCCACAGGAGGCCAAACTTGAGACAATATTTTTTCTCACTACGACTACTATTAGGGTATGACTACTACTACTACTACTACTAGTAGTAGTAGTAGTAGTCATACCCTAATAGTAGTAGTAGCAGCAGTAGTATCTCTATGAATATGATCTCTCATACCCCAATTGTCTTGCAAATCTCTCCCGTTAAGTCTAAAGGCTCCGGGGGAACTCTGGTCTGTCCTGTAGGACTACCGTTTCTCACTATGCCACTCTCAGAGGCCCATATCAGGAATGTACCATATGCTTGATTGCGTTTCCTTTTACATTTACCACCACATGTCCTAAAACCACAGTTGTACACAATACATACCCCGTATTCACATACAGACTAGAGCTGGAGAATTGTTTTTCCCAGCGAGCTTTAAAAACAATTCTTCTTGAGAACACACTTACCTGATTGGTAGGGTTAGCATGGCTCAAGTCGGTTGTCTGGTAATTTGGAGGTTGCTGATTTGATCCCGGCTCCTCATGAAAGTGTGTTTAACTGTCCTTGACCAAAAAGTGACCCTAACTTGTCCCCAGGCACTGCAGCCACGCTTCCTTTCCTTTCCGTTCTTCTTCTATTGCAGCCATCTAATCACAACATGTGCGTGTACTCAGCTACCAGGTGCGACAGAACACCAGCAGCACAGGTGGACCGGGATTGAGAACAACTGTGTTAATTCCCTACACTTAGCGTATTCAACCACCAGATGGCGCTACTTGTTTCCCGTACGGCTAAAAAATGACGTGGCAGAGCAAACCATCTGCTTCCGGTATGAGGTGCTCTGTTGACATCCGTCACAGACCGGAGCTTCTTTCGCTTTCCCACCTGTCAAGCGGGAGTCAGCCGGACACCGGATGAAACCTTCTGTTCCCCCCGCAGGTTCTTTGTACAGATGAGCGGGTTGGAGTTGTAGGAGACCTGGCTGTGTACATGTGGAGATAAGACAAGACTCTGTAGGACGGGGTGACGATGGAGGGGCTGCTGCTGGTGTTGCTCGGCGGTCTGATCGAAGGCTGTGGTGGTGTTTCGGCTAACAGAGGAGGGTATCCGTCCTTCACCGACGAAATCCTTTTTAAAGTCACCTGGCCTGGTCCAGAGTTCACACTGGTATGTCCCATACTTCAGCTATCGTCTCTGGGCTGATTCTCCCATGGTAGGGCAGTGAGGGGGGAAATCAGACATAAACTTGGCTGTGTTTGTGCTTGGAGATGGATTGTTCACACTGGGTGTCAACCGTGTCTGTGTGTTTCAGCCAGCTTCTGGGTCACTTTACAATGAAGACGACTTCGTCATCATGACGACATCAGAGAAGGAGAAGTATAAATGTCTCCTGCCTTCCCTGTCATCTGGAGGAAAGGTGAGTGAGTTGGTGGGCCTGGTTTATCAAGACCCTCCGGTAAAGACATCTTGACATGACAGATGAGGGCAATACATTTGGTTTTGTTCATTTTTCACAGTTAAATCAGTAACTTCCCACCTGCATTGAAACAGTTACATGTGCCTTCATAGTTTCCCTCATAAAAGACAACCTATCTTTGACTACTGATTGTATATGCACCCATTATTGCTTTTTATACGGCACTGATTTATTGTATTCTTACTTTATCTCGTATTTTTCTGTCATGTAGCCTCCCAGCCAAAGAATTTCACTAATCAAGTATATTTTGTTTGTATAGCCCACTAAAACAAATTAGAAATGTGCCTCCGTGGGCTTTACACTAACACCACAGTTTTTCATTTGATGGCTTTGGTTATTTCTCAAACTGTTCATTTTCCGGTGTTTGTCTAAGGATGAGGATAAAGACTACAATGGCCCGGAGCCAAGTGCCCTGCTAGAACCACTATTTAAACAAAGCAGCTGCTCATACAGGGTGAGAGTCTCTACACATTTCACTGCTGTTCATAACGTCAATACTCCATAACGGCAACTTTAGACTGAAACTGATTCATTGAAAGTCAGTTCTAAATTAGAGGAGCATGGGGTGCCCTGGTAGCACACCTGGTAGAGTGCATACCACATAAGCCTGAGTCCTTACTACAGTGACCCGGGTTCGAATCCTACTGGGGCCCTTTGTTGCATGTCCTCCCCTTTCTCCCCCCTGCCTTTCCTGTCTCCCCCTTTGATTATCCTATCAAATAAAGGAAGAAAATGCTAATAAGTAAAAAGAATACAAATCAAGTTGCATAGCTAATTATTTCTCTAAATGAATTGGCTGTTTAGCTTTAAAACAGTCATTATTTAAATTCCGTTTGAAGCATCATTCTCTTGGACTGTGATCATTGCAGATTGAGTCCTACTGGACATATGAAGTCTGCCATGGGAAGCATATTAGACAGTACCATGAGGAGAAGGAGACTGGTCAGGTCAGTGTGTTGAGCTAACAAAAGCACTTTCACATCACAATTTTCACATGGATTATTATTAGTATTATATAGTCCAATCACATTCTGAATGTAATGAACTGTTTCATTTCTATTTCTACAGAAACTAAATGTTCAGGAGTACTTTCTTGGTAACACAGTGCAGAGGAGTCACTCCACAGAGACAGGTGTCTATGGACCTAAAAGCTTTGCATACATGTATTGTCATTTGAGAACATGGTGATAAGTACACCTGTGTTATGAAATTAATCTTCCTTTTGTTGGCCTGTACTAAAGTTAGACATTCCTTTTTTTGCAGAAACCGTGAAGGAATCAGAAGACGTAATTTCCGATGAAGTAAATTCAGAAACTGACCAAGAGGTGGGTGTTAGAATAAAGTACCCTGGGCTACCAGTTTAGTTAGTGAATGGCTACACTCATGCCCCATCATTTTGTTTCCTTTTAATGGATGTGTAGGTGCCTACAAAGAATATAGAGGGCCAGTTGACTCCCTACTTCCGGGTGGATATGGGAAACGGGACTCCTTGTGTCTTGAAACAGAACCAGCCTCGTGCTACCTCCGTGCTGTACGTCTGCTATCCGGAGGCCAAGCATGAGATTTTATCCATTGCTGAAGTCACTACCTGTGAATATGAGGTAGTGGTGTTGACACCACTGCTTTGTTCACATCCTAAATACAGGTACTGGGACTTAACTGCTGAGATTCAGACTGTCTTCATTGGTATTTGTCATAGCAACATTATGTAGGCCAAGAGGATAATCAATCCAATTTAAAGGGTTTGGACTGACAGACAGATGAATCTTCCTCTCAGGTTCAAGTCCTCTCCAGTGAACGCCATATTCTGTCAGGCTCTGTCTGGCTCCCCCCTGAGACCTCAGCAGCTTGAACAGCTGGACAAGGAGCAGGAGGAACAGTTCAGATCACCGTTCAGCACCGCCCCTGAACCCAGGGAGGTGAGTGCCTCACTCCATGTGCAGAAATGCAGGTCACATCTCCAAGCTAAAGTGACCTCAAGTCTGATTTCTATATTTTGATACACTCCAGGAGGAAGTGTCACCAGTGAGAGAAGAGGCCTTCACCTCCACTCACAAGCCCATGACTGTGGGTGGACAAACGCAGGTCACCATTGGCACCACCCACATTTCCCGTCTGACCGATGACCAGCTAATCCAAGATTTCCTGAGTGGCTCGTACTGCCTGCATGGGGTGAGGCCTTGCTCATGTGCCATGGCTGAGGAAGGTTCAATGAATGAAAACGTCAGAATCCGTCTAACGGTCTTCATCTGTGTGTTGCAGGGGGTAGGCTGGTGGAAATATGAATTCTGTTATGGGAAGCATGTGCATCAGTACCATGAGGTGAGGAACTACGCTCAGAGGAGGGAGGGGAAGAACTTCTGAAAAGCTTCCTCTTAATTGATGAAAAATATCAGCGATGGATTCAGAATGCAAAAAGCTTATGAAATTCTTCATTTTTACCCCAGGATAAAGAGCTTGGAAAGAACATTGTCGTTGTGGGGAACTGGAATGCTGAGGAGCATCTCGAGTGGGCCAAGAAAAATGTTGCCCGCTCCTACCAGCTCAAAGATGACGGGATCCAGAAAGTCAAGTAGGCCATCTCTCTTTTGGTAACCTGTCCGAGTCACATGGGAGCTTATCTTATTATTAATTCTGTGGACTAAAGTGCTTTGTTACAGTTCACATTACTGTAAAGACAGTTTTCTACCAACACTTCCAGTTTACTGATCTGCAGCTTGTTAATAGGAGAAAGTTATTATTCAATTACTGTATTTCCCAGATATTAAGTCACACTCGGCAGAGAAGTTGTTGCGAAGTAAAAACACATAAGTTGCTTTGGTGTACAAGTCTCATTTATATGATGGGAGCTGCGGTGGCTCATCGGTAAAGCACATGCCTCCAGGTCGGGTATAGGGGGTTTGATCCCACCAGGGGTGTGAGGAAAGGGCACCCAGCCTTAATCCACCAGGCCTGCTTAATGTGAGACCTACAATGTAAAGCGCTGTGGGTGGTCGCTAGACTAGAAAAGCGCCACATAAGAGCCATTC
Organism: Regalecus glesne; assembly: GCA_900302585.1. Lineage (NCBI taxonomy): Eukaryota > Metazoa > Chordata > Actinopteri > Lampriformes > Regalecidae > Regalecus > Regalecus glesne. The sequence goes on along the minus strand of OMLC01103466.1, from coordinate 45,117 downwards.
CATTTACCATTTGATCCAGTGGTGATTCACAGGTCAGGTATTTTTAATGCCCACACCCACTCAACCAGTCGTCAGAGCCAATTCACCCACCCTGACCTACTAAAAGACATGTTAATCAACCACCCAAACTACAAACCTTCAACTTTAACCCAGTCTACACCAAAGGGAGAAATGTTGCACTATTTTGTTTTGGGGCCGTTTGACATGTAGAATACACTGAATGCAAGGCATGGCCTGCTGTTTATTAGCCTAATAGTGTCTGGCTCCATCCCTCTGTATTGATTCAAGTCAAGAACTGTTGGCTTTCTATTTCTTTAAGGTGCATAGAATTGAAAATAGATATAAAATATTTTACATAATTATTCAATGCAACCTTTTCTTGACAGTTCACAGCCGTCTGATATGGTTTATAATATTGATATTTACACATGTATAGTATCTATCGTTGACACGTTATTCCTTCTTGCTATAGGTTGGTTTCCCATTTTTATGGCCATGGGGATACGTGTGATCTGACAGGGAAGTCCAGACAGGTCATTGTCAAGCTCAAGTGAGTCTCCAATGTCTAGACATGTGTGCATAAAGGCAAATCACCAGTGACCTGCTACTGGCCGGATGTATGGATGAAAAACAGCCTGAGGTGTCCCAGTCTATTCACCCATTTCATGTCTCCTCTCTATCAGATGCAAAGAGTCGGAGTCTCCACATGCCGTCACCGTCTACATGCTGGAGCCTCAGACCTGTCAGTATATCCTTGGGGTAAGTTCACTGTGGATCCTTGACCAAAGTGTTGGCATAAACGGAACCACTCACACAGCCCCTGAGTGTAACAAACACACACACACTTCAGTTCTCAAGTCTGCTGTTTGTTGGTTCAAATCTAAATATTAGTCTTTTATGAATGACATGAAGCCGAATTACCTGTGGTTTTGTTTCTCCATCAGGTTGAGTCCCCGGTCATATGCAGGATTCTTGACACTGCTGATGAACACGGGCTCTTATCAGTTTCCACATAAACACAGCAAGAAGACTACCAGCAAGCGAGGGGAAAATGGGGAGGACAGCTGTAGAGGGGCCTGCTAGAGGAGAGAACATCAGTCTAGAAAGAAGAGACTGCACAATGGAAGAAGAGAGAGGCCCATTGAACTGCTAAAAGGTCACAATGGAACTTGAGAGTTGAGGTCAGTCTCAGAACGAAAGAGGAAAGACTGGCCCACAGCCTATTCTGTGCAATGGGCCATGCTGTGTTACAGTCTGATCCACTGCTCGTGCTGGTACGGACCTTGGGGAAACCAAATGGAACAGTCACCTCAGGCTATGTGGCAATGGCCATATAGCCTGTACTTCATATCCATGCTTTACCCTGTGATATTAATAGGACGTAAAAGAATGAGGAATCAGAGGATTCACTGTCAGGGTAATCAAAAATGTCCATGGTGGGTTTTAATGTCATTTCAAGTCACTGCAGGTTTGTAGGTAGGAGTTGATAAAATACTGAAAAATGAGAAACGTAACAAGGAAAAGTTTTCTGCAGCTGTGTGTGAACGGGCACAGTCGTCTTATGGGATAAGAGAGTGTAAGTCATAACCGGGCTTGGCTGTGAAATAAGAGATGGGGTTGTTAGATTCAGATTTCCTACAAGCAAATGGATGTGAATTATCTCTGGGCTGCTTAAACAGGGTTTTGTTTTGTCTTAAGGATAGACCCCGGGATTGATTTTGATCGATGTTTAAAAATGAGAAAAATGTCAGGGATTAATAAAAGCACGATGTGAGATTAAAATCTGAATCCCAAATCGTCATCATCCATTAGATCATTCATAAAGTCACGACCAAGCGAGATCTTCATGTTGACAAACTTGTTAAAGAAGCATTTTGGTCAACATTGTGTACACATTTCACTGAAGACATTAAATCTAGACGTCCATCCTTAACCACCTGTCCAAAGTCGGGTCGTGGTGTCGTGCTGGAGCCCATCCCAGAGTTCAATGAGTGAAAAGTGTAATTTCGTCACAGAGCTTGAGCTCTTATTATATCATTATTTTATATTATATTATATTTTTATGGGTTCGGTTTCTTGCTCCAGCTCTCTGCAGGGGCCGGGAATAGAACCACCAAACTTCAGATTACGAGAAGAGCTCCTGAGCTATGCCAACCTTTCTAACACACAAGTAAAGCTCAACTCCACTGCATTGTCAGACATTTATTGATTTATAAAATGTGATGTTCACAGATATGGTTTTCTTATGAAGAAAAAGACCATTGAAAGTATACAGTACGAAAACGCCGTGTCTGTAAAAAGACATCCAGTAACACTGACAGACATCTCCGTGACGAGCCTCACTACGGAGAAAGACTCCCATGTCCAGGTCTATGGTGGTCTACGTCCAGTCTGTAGCGGCAGTTTTAATGTACTTCTTCCATTTAAGTCAACTTTACACCTACTTCCCACTGCAGAAGGCTAAAGGGGTTATATTTACTCCGAACACATAGAATGGGGTTACGGTATGTTACTCCCGCGGTGTTAAATGATATTTTAAAGCCACCAGAAGTTTGTCCAGTCCCTCCCTGGTGTCAGAGCCGCTCGACTAGACGGAGGGGATGGGGATCTGGTGCACGGACGTGCTCTCGTAGTCTTGCCGTGCTTCCTGGTGAGTGTGGTAGTGCATGGCCACATAGGACTTGGCAAAGCCGAAGGCCTGAGAGCCGACCGGCTGCAGGCTGTTGGGGGAGCTGGGCCCAGCTGAGGGGCTGCTGTTATACATGCTGTAGTAGGGCTCGATGCGCGTGTTGATGGGCGTGGAGGTACTGGGGGGCTGAGGTCTACGCCCACCGGGGGCTCTTGGGCTGCCCGCACAATCCCTGCAGTGACTGGGCCCACAGGCCTGGTCCACTAGCCTCCTGTGGGGCTTGGGCGACAGCACGTAGGCCGAGTTGGTCTCGTGATGGGAGGACTTGTTCCGGTTGACCTCCAGGCTGCCCTTCCCCATTGCGTGCAGTTGGGTCTTCTGCTTGCAACAGAGTAAGCCCAGCGCCACCCACTGGAGACAGCAGAGCACACGCCGGCGGAGACCCGCGCTGTTGCGCGAGTACACAAACGGGTTGATGCCCGATTTGAGGAAAATGAGCACGAAGCCACACAATTCAAACTGGTAGTGAGAGAAGCTGCTCTCTGTTGACAGGATGTCCTGGGCCAGCGAAACTCCCATCGGCAAGCAGCAGAGGAGCACCGACAACACTATCACCACACATGTGACCACGGCCTTCGAGTCCTTGGCCGTGGTCAGGTTGACGCTGGAGACCAGGTGGCAGCAGGTTGCCCCTTGAGCGGCCCCTGGCACCCCTGGCTGTCCGGCCCTGTTGGTGTAGGGGTGGGTCTGAACATGCTGTAGCTTGTTGTAGCTCTGGTTTCGGTAGAGCGACGGTGCCTGGATGGCACACTGCATCCCTTCGAGGCCTGGCGTAACCAGGGGAGGCAGGGGCCGCGTGGCGTCCACAGCGATGACGGGACATTTCCTCTCCTGCGTGTTCTTCCTCAGTGTCTGAGCAATCATCACGTAGGACGCCGACACCACGGCCACACAGAAGGCAAAGTCTGCCAGGTAAACGTAGAGCACCACCCTGGGGCGCCCGCCCACCAGGCCGAAGTGGGGCAAGCAGGGTCCGTCTTTACGAGGGTACGCGTGCATGGTGAATAGGGCGGCCATGGTGAAGCTAGAGGTCCACAGCAGGGCGGTGAGCGCCAGCGTGCAGGGGAAGGAGGCTGCTCGATTCGGCTGCTGACCCAGAACCATGCGAAGCCTGTGCAGGGCAATGACGGCCACCGTCTCCAGTGACATGATGATGAAGCCCGAGCTGGTCACGTGGAAGGCGAAGCAGAAGCTCTTTGACACCCCATCTCCTCCCCCAGCGTCGAGGAAGAGCACCAGGGCGAACATGGGGGCGGTCACGCAGCAGATGAACAGATCACAGAAGGACAGGTTGAGGATCATGAAGTCGAAGTTGGTGCGGAACTTACGGAAGGCCGGATCGAAGAATGAGAGGAAGACCACCAGGTTGCCGTAGGAGCCCATGCAGAAGATGAAGATGAGGAGGAGAGAGCAGGAGGTCAGGGTAGCTGTGTGGATGATGGCCCAGCCTGACGAGGCCTGCGGGCCCACGGTGCCGTTGAAGTTCTGCTGTCTCGGCACATCCGGCAGGTCTGATGGCGTGCTGGTGGTGTTCATCGTACCAACAGGGATTCGTGAGGGTCACAAGGTCGTGGTTACAACACCATCCTTCCCTCTGTACGGGCTACAGGAGGGGAACGGAGTCTGCTGCCTTCATCATTGGTTACAAGCTTGGTGAGTTGCTAGGGGAGGGACACAAATGTCACATATTAGCTGGTGTGCCGTGCAGAGGCCTACTGTTGATGCTGAGAATCACAAGACCGCATGAATCTGGTGCAAACAGTGACTACACGCACACTGCTAATGGGATTTAGCGCATTTCGCACACACAAACACACACACACACACACACACAGCCTGTCCTCCGTAGGCAGCATCTGCTGGACGACATGCATGTAAACGGACACGTTTGGACGTCGTAATGAGCGTTTCAGCCTCTCAAAGCAGTCGATTCAGGAGGCGTTTAGTTTTCTCCCTCCCTGCAAAGCTGCTGTCATATCAGCGCCCCCTCGTTGATCCAAAGATGACCGACCATCGTTCGTCTACTATACCCCGGAGCATCTTCCTACATTCGCCCACATCCTTGGCTTTGAGCGCAAAGCACCCCAGAGCGGAAAACACGGATTTGTTTCACAGCGACAACAAGAGCTGCTCAAGGCGACTGGGACATGCGGAGAACAAGACGACGTTACCTTCGGTTCCCGTACGATCTGCTCTACGTAGGCAGCAGAGGTAAGCGGGTCCTTTAAAACGTCCGTCCATCCTTTTGTCTTTTCGACAGGTGTAAGGATCGATGAGGTCTGACGCTCTCTGGGAAAGCGGGGTGAAGTCACCACCGGCGGATGCAGGCATGGGTACGTCGTCCTTCTGACGCCACTGACGTACGGGGAGGTGGTTGTATGTTTTTAATGGGGATCAATCATTGGGTTATCAACACCTTTCGCAATCAAACTTCAGAACAACGCAAGACAAAAGTGCAGCTGGCACACGCATGCGCGTTGGATATACCGATTTATAGATCTGTGCGTCAGAGCGGACGATCTCAAAATCGTACAAACGAAAGAGGTGAGAAGATGCATTTGGAGCCACAAACCCTATTCACTGCTCCTGAGACGCTCCCCTCAAGCTGCAAACCGTATCAAAATAATAGGAAGGGTTCAATTGAACATGTGACAGTTGTCCTAGCAAATGAATTAGACACGGCCACAAGCAGATTCTCAGCGGTCGCCACCCTTCACCTGTACTGCTGGTGTTCTGCTCCACCATGTGAGCTACATTCGCCTGCTGTGATTGGACGGCTGCAGTTCATTGAATATCACTCACCTGCTGTGATTGGATGGCTGCAGTTCATTGAATATGACCCATCTTACCCAATGAACCCCTTAAACTCTCTGAACACAATGGAGATCAACAGGGCACAGTGGAGGAAGATCCAGCTTTTCTCCTGCTTTCTCCATCATGGCAGCTTGAGGGTTACCCTGGACATTGTAAAACGACGACTTTGCAATAGTGAGCCTATTGGTGCACTGCATGGACGGCTGCAATGCAGATTTCTGAAATGTGGGGTGGTCGCAAATGACCTGAACAAAATCGTCTTCCCAGTTAGACTGTTGGGAGCATGTCAGATCGGCTCAGGACATGTGGATGTGGGGGAGAAATTCCTTAGAAAGTTTCCATATTAAAGAGCTGCTGTCATAGTCTTCAGAGGCCCTGCAGTGGCCAGACGGATGTTACAAGTTTGAACCCACTGCAGGGTGTCTGGAAAGGCATCCGACCTTAATCCCCCAAGCTCCATGTCCACCCCAATAATGTGGAGACGAATCGTGACATACAAAATGGACTTCTTGCTTTCGTGATCTTCAATAACTGCAGAAATCATTTGAACTAAACTTGAACTGAAGTCTAGTCAAATATCAATTGGAAGATGTGTGGTTCAATCCCTGGTCCTTGCAGAAAGCGTGTCATCATTGAGCAAGACACTGAATCCCAAAGTGCTCCACCCCTGAGATGACGTGGCAACCTGTCCAGAGCGTTTCCCCACCTCTCACCCAATGAGTGCTGGGATAGGCTCTGTGACCCAACTTCAGATAAGTGGTTGACCATGGATGGATAGCTGGGTGAACAATGCCAAGTCAAAACCCAAATGTCGAGTTTTGTTAACAATTTATTTATTTTTAAATAAGCAAACAAAAAAGATCACTGCAGTTTTGGCACTACATTATTCACATAGGCGAGGTACTAAATTGCTTCAGTTGGACCAATTTCAAGTCTTTATGGAAAAAGCAAAAAAATGTTTCTCACTGGGCTTCAGGAAAGAAATACAGGGGAGCAAATGATTAATTGAAATTCATAGACAGGCAGTTCGGTTGTTCCCATGCATTGGGAGACATTCCATGAAAACTAATTGTGCTCTCGGGTCTTTCACAACAAATGGTGTCACATGGCACAGTCCTCTGGAGCTTCCTCTCTCACTTTGTATGTGCACAGGTGACAAACTCATCACTAAAAAGCCTAGCCACCCGCCAACAACCTCAGAAAACAACTTTTAGGAGCATTCGAATGGTTAGCGTAAAAAAAACCCACAAAAAAACCTAAATAAATAAATAAATAAATATGTTTGGGCTTGTTTGTAACGCACGTTATATGCACACATACGTACATGATGTATATAATCATATGTGGACAAACAGCCACGCAAACTTTGTGTGTGTGTCACAAAAAGGTGAATCAGTTCAACTGGATGTGAAGTTTTATTCGGAAATGTTTCGTCACTGGTGACTTCAGTCTGAGCTGACTGCAGCATCCCCACCCTTATAAACATTACAGTTGCATGACAACCAACAAAGGATGGTTTCATATGGAAGCTGGCAATTTGGCTGCACATTTAGTGTTAATGAGTACTATTCAGAGGACTGGGGAATAGCACCAATCATCGCATTGTGAGATAATGAAAGATATACTGTTGGGCCCCCAACTTTGTTCAAAGATGGTTATTCCCTCTTAACATAGATGGTCTTTAACCCCCTTTCAAAGCAGCCTTCCTCCCCTATAGGAATGTGAACATCCTCATCTTTGAAAGAGTGGCCACTAGCCTGTAGATGGGTGTACACTTCAGGGTCCTGGCCTGATGTGTGTGTTCTCTTGTGTTGTGCCATCCTCTTGGCTAGCATCTATTTTGTTTCCCTGATGTACAAGTCACAGCAATCCTCCCAGTGCTTAACAACATAAAACTATATTGTTTTGTCTGTCCGCCATGGACCCTTTGCTTTGAGCGGACCTTTTGGTGTAGTGTGTTTGGGGTTTGAAAGCAACTGAGATGTGTCTCAAGTGTTCCAAAACTCCCGCCACATACAAAATCACCATGGTTTACGCTTAGGCAGCCATTCTTCTCCTTTTGATTGGCTGGTGCACTTTTTGTTTGGTAGGCTTCCTGGCTTTGACAAACACCCAGTTAGGATAAGCACACTCAGCCAGGGCCTGTTTAATGTTGATTGATTCACCTTTTTTGTGATTCTTACCTGGATTATTGAGCATGCATCAAGACATTGTGTGGTGTGTGTGTGTGTGTGTATATGTGTTTTTTTGTTTCAGGTTTAAATCTAATCTATGGAGACTACTGTGCAACAGTCAACTCTCTGTAGCAAGTAACGCTTCATTATTTGAAAATAATAAAAGGTCTGTCCAAAATTGGACAAAGTATTGGCTCAGAGTTGGTTCTTGGGATTTAATCCTGAGACATGTGATTCAAGCATCCCAAACTGCACGCACAGACAAATGCACTGAGCCCCCCCCCCAAAAAAAGAAACAAAAAACAAAATAAACCAAAAAAAACCAAACCCAAACTGTACAGTATTGTTACAAACTGCAGGGCAATCGTCCCTGCTATGGTTTAACCTTAAATATTAAGTATAGTAGAAATGTAAAAGCCAGCTAAATACATAAATACATATCTTTATGTTCGGTTTTAGAGCGTGCTCCTCTTAATCTGGGGTCTTGAAACTCTTTAGGTGGCCCTTTATGTCCAAGACAAATTTCCCCTGGAACACCAAGTAATCTTGAAATCTCAAGGAAAAAAAAGAGAAAAGAAAACATCTCTAATAGTTGCACCAGGCCCTAAAGGGACAACAACATTGAACGTATTCAGTTATATGTACAGACAAATCTATGTGTGTATGCATGCAACAGAACCTCTATATTTGCAGAGTATGAGTTTAGGTTTGGGATGAGAAGCGAAAAGCAGAAGATACTGTACCTGGCCTAGGCATAGTAGCATGGTGAGACCAGCAGATCAGTCAGGACCAATAATTGGTCATCTGTGAACTGCTGTTTGTGTTCCTGCCAGTTGTCATGGTGTGTCCGTCGAAAGTTGGACAAGGTTTTCTTTACAGTCATCTGGTACAACAAACACATGACAGGGCAACAAAAGTACATTTACTTTAAATGAAGCTAGTCACAGAGAAACTAGATAGACACCTGGTTAAATATCACAATTGTGCATTTGGGTTATGTCATGTAGCCTTCATGATCAGATATTGTATGCTCAAGAAAAACTAAATTGTATGGATCCAATACATTTATTTTTCAGTATTAGTCCTATTGACCACAAAGGGCGTGTTATTTCAATATACTGATAACTTTCACCTTAACAAAAATGATGCTGTCCCATTTCAATTAAAGCCAAATGAGTTCAAAATCTCTCTAAAGCTCTGAAAAAGGTATTTTCAAAACAGTCTCCATCATAGCGGTTGATTGAACATACTTCAATGGGCTGGGTGTCATTGAGATGGGCACTAAGGTCCATCAGAAGCTGTGGCATCCAGGTGGGAACGTCATACGGGCTGGACAGAATGCATGCGCTCAACCCAAGCACACCAGCATGGCGTCGGACAAGGTCTATTCCAACAGACCGAGGATGGTGTGGAGGTTAGGTAATTAAAATAAAAGATGAAAATCAAGCATATCTCTGTACACCATAACATGTTGTGCTATAAATAATTAAAAGTGATTATTTATGGAAAAAGTCAAAGAAAAACCTGCAAATTGACTGCATTGAAATGTCCTTACCAGCAGAGGGGATGGTGTCCACAACAGAGCCCAATTCCCTCTTCTTTTTCTTGGGCAGGCGAGTCTTGCAGAGAGCTTCAAAGTGGGCCTGCATGGGAGCATCCATGGAAAGGAAATTGCACTGCAGGAAGCCACTGAGGGTGGTGGCAGCCATTTCTCTTACCTAACATGTGTATGAAAAGGGGGTTGGGTAGAAGTTTACAGATATATTATACTATCATTGAAATACAAACGTGTAGCACTACAAAACAGACACAATTGTTGCCCCAGCCATGTAGATTGATTCCAACAACTTATCTTTATCATAGCTGACACTTATTTAAAGTCACGCTCTGAGCAGCAAGAAAGTTATGCATGTTCAAGATGTGGGGATTCCTTCACTTGCACTGACATCTGTGTACAGGACATCTAAGGAACTTCATTACAAAAGGAAGGATGATTCAGTGGGCAGTAAGAGGTGATAATGAAATGATTGTTTTATTTGCCTCACAACCAAGGACAGTGGGATTTGTTCTCTGCATTTAACCCATTCTCTTGTATAGGAGCAGTGTGTGTAGCCACCACACCGTGCTTAGGAAGCAGTTAGGGGTTCAGTGTCTTGCTCAAGAACCTCTCGACACACTTTCTGAAGAGGCTTGGGATCGGACCACCAATCTCCAATTACTAGAAGACTCCCCTACCTCCTGAGCTAAGTCAAAAGGACAACATTGTTTGGAACACACTTTCACTGTACATATTTCAATACAGATGAACATGCCACACATGAATACAGACTGGATCATGTAACAGAAGTGTTGTGAAAAAACACCATACAGGGGTGGCAACCTGACTTCCTTAGCATTTGTCTAATCCAAACCCTTTGTAAGCTGAAGAATGGGAGTGAATCACTGAATGAGCTTTCAATCTTTTTGTTCTCTGGCTATCTATGAATGGAAATGGCCATTCTCTCATTTAAGTGAATAATGACACAGTTTTTAAACAGGGCAGTGTTAGCCCATTAATGTTACTGATCACCCAATTTTCTAAGCTAAGTTTGGCAAAACGTTGTGAAATGCTGTCTAAAATACACATCTTTATTTCTACCAAGCCAGTGGTGCTAGCTTTGCTACACATCCCTGCCAACAGATCTGGCATAGCTGTTCTGGACATGATGTTTACAGCAAACTGAAAATAAATGAGTACTTGAGATCAAATGTTAAATGAGATTTAGACAATCATTTAAGAAGAAGCGGTTGTGTGTATATTACTCTTGTAGCAGCACCTGATCCCTCAGGGCCAGATTTCTGCATGAGAGTATCGATTCTAATCCTATCTCTACAAAATATATATTCTTAAAGCTTCATTAGGAGATACTGTTTTGTTTTTTACTTTGGATTAATAGGTAACAGAGGTTCACCAGGCTGTCTCTACACAGAGTAACATGACCAAAAAGGCTACCTGCATCCACCTCTCACCTCTCCTTTCTCTCCAATCCATCCCTCCCCCTCACAACCTCCTTGAATCTGAACATTCTCTCCATAGCAACAGATTACTGCAGCCTTTGGTATCCATAGCAACAGAGAGACGACCAGAAAGGAAGAGTGTGAAGAGTGAGAAAGAGGGGAGTGCTCAATCATTACAGTTGAAAAGCTGAAAGACGGTGAGAAGGCCTGTTATCATAAACAAGTGTGCATTAGCCAGCAATATGATGATAACACCTACCATTTGCCCACGTCTCATCAATTTCCGATTATCAACCATAATCTTTTTCTATTTAGACAGCTAGCCTGAGTGATGGCGTGGCTCAGCTATCTGCTTTACATTTTGATGGCGGGTCACACCTATATGGCATCCGTCTTTTTCATCAAATGTTAACTGTTCTATCTGTGCATGTGTAGGAAGAGTTGTGAATTAGTGCTCATTTTTACCTCAAGCTGCTCATCCTCCAGTAGTTCTATTACCAGTGCCCGGACATTGTCAACTGCCCGCTGGTCACTCATGAAGGTGAACAAGTTGTAAAACACCATAATTTGAAGATATGTCAGCACTGTGTAACGAGCATGCCAGGAGCTGCTGCCAGCAATCTGCAAAACATTGCCAAGTCCAGCATCAGTAACACACTTTTAGCTATTCAAGCACTTTTTCCACATAAAAGTTTTAAAATTAAGCTGAATAAAAAATGGTGTTCGCCAAATCAAGAATCCACAGCTAATAGTAGGGATTCGATGTAACAATATTCTAGTGCTGATTCAATACACAGCAATTTATTTAAATCAAAAGACTATAAAAATTATAATTTGATATGACCCTTTTATTTACGGTAAAATGTGAAAAAAATCTCTGTATTTTACCATTAGCTGCATGCCAAGAATATATACCCTTGTATGCAGAAATGTTTTAATTGTGTCAAATTCACAACTTCACTTCCCTCTTTGGTAGCATATATATATTGATGTAATATCATCCAACTTCTCCATCTATTGTGGTTGTGCGAGTAATAATGAATATTCACCAAGACACAGCACAGAACAAAAGCATGGTGGAAACCATATGACTGCTCGATTGTCACACTTCAACCTTTATAATATTTAAATGTTGAACAAAGATTACAAAAGTGTGACTGCTTGTAAAAAAAAGGTATGACATACATGAGTGATGAGAAAATGTGTGAGAATATCAGTTGGGGGAGGCAGAGGACTCACCTCTTTCAGGGCACTGAGGACCATGGGAATCTGCTCTGTGTAGAGGAGTCCCTGGGACATCAGAGAAAGGCAGGTCTTGGCATCTCTCTTCATCTCATCATAACTGTCATCATTCTCCACTGGAGCAATCTGGAGAACAAAGTAAAACCAGGTGGATCAGTTAGGCCGAGAGACAGTCGGGGTAAAAGTGAGAGCACAAAGAGACGAGAAAAAAATAATCAAGAAATGCATGTTTAGGAAAAGAGAAACATGACCGTTTGTGCACTGATTTGATCCTGAAATTCTTAATGCACAACAATGACTGAAACCTAACTTAAGACTGACACTGAGGGTAAAAAACAGATGACAGCCATGAATGGATCTAGCATGACAGTTTCTCACCTTGAAGAGGAGGGGGAGCAACTGCAGCTGCTCTGGGACAGGAGTGGAGAAAGAGCGTCCGGCGCTGGAAATCAGCCACTTCAGGACTACAGAAATTAGGAGGAAACCAATGTTGTTGGTTTTTTTATTTAACAAACCATGAAAAACACACACGCACACACTACATTTGTGGTATGGCCAATATTCACTTCCAGCTTTATTAATGTGTTATCTCTCCAAGGTGTTAGGTTTTTAGTTCTGTCCTACCTGTTTTAAGCAACTTGATGGCCTGGGTCCTCTCATCCTGCTCCCCCACCTCATTCTCCTCCACCACATGGTTCTGAATCTCTTCATCACCTTCAATCAAAGGCTTCAGTCGCAACAGAATTCTCTCGGTGAAATCAGAGATCCGGGGGGAAGTTGTGCGCTGAGTGCATGGTAGGTTGACATCAATCATGAAGATGTAGGTGAGGACACTGGTGGGATAGTGAGTCAGAAAACTTTAGACTGATTAGGGTACTGCAGTACAAGAAGCATAATATAAGAGGAACCCATGTCATGGATAAAGGAATGTGTTAGCTTTTGGGGTGTTTGTATCGTCTCACCTGCCAATTCGTTCGCGTACATTTTTGTACACCTGTGTCAGTTTGGGCTCCAGATACTGTAGCAGTCTGTGGAGGAGCTCCGGGACACGCCACTCTTGTTGAGCGAGGCCTCCTTGCAGTACATACAGACGACTGTAGAGGGGGTGAAAGAAGTGGGACATAAGGAGAAAATACATTCATTAGAATCTAGCGGTCACCACATTGTAAACTTTCCCGACCAGACATGTCATGTCTATGGTCCTGTCCTTATGAGTCAATTTAAGCGTAAGCTAGAGAGTTTTACAGGAAAAAGAAATTGGAAGGGAATGTGCCCACACTAATCTGGAGAAAACTACAAACACCGTTTTCATGGTGAAAACGGGAAGAACTTTTTCTGTTGAAACACGTTTTCTGATCACTTATAAAAAGCTCCCAATCCAAACTGAAATACCTAAACTATAGAAACAGTTCAAGTCTTTGATTGGGCAAGTGCAAGTGCCTTGAGCCGGAAACTTTATGCTGATCACATGACAATCATGTCAGCTTTTCAGAAAGCTTAGTTTTTGATGTCCACACTGCTATGCAAGACCAGTGTTTTCCTAATTTAACCACTTGAGAGCAGTTTTGCAAAGCTCTACTTTTGGTGGTTAAAAAGGTCGCCACCAGCAGAGAACAAGATGGGTGTTTGAATATGTCCATTTAGTGTGGACAGTCTCTCATTTAGTGCTGCACATCACATCAATTCATAGCTCAAGATTCTACTCACCAGGCATCAACAAAGGAGCCTCCCTCCCCGTTGACTGGTGATTCCATTAGCATCTCAAATAGCCAGTGAAGTTTGCGTGGGTCTCTGCTCTCCTGTGTTAATAGGAAGAGATGGTAGGTGATACAAACTTCTACATGGTCTGATAAAATGGTGGACTTCCAGATATAAATGGAGGTAAACTTACACAGGCTGTGGCGATGCAGGTGCCCCAATCCGCATAAGTTTCTATGGTAATGTTAGACAGAGCAGTACGGAGCAGTGGACACAGGACCTCCCAAAGATGCTCAACCTTTAAAAAAAAGGAGTACATCTATATGTCAAAGACAGCGATTGTGGGTTAATTTGATGAAATGTATCTATTAATATAGGATAAATTTCAGTTTATATATATATATATATGTGTGTGTGTGTGTATATGTGTATGTACACACTCACACACACACACACACACACACACACAACTGAAACTCATATGCCATGAATGCCACTCAAGGGGCAAATCAAGGAACCTGTGTGGCTTTTTAGATTAAAGTTTAAACTCTGAGGCCACTTCAGGGGCTCTTACCAAAGACGGCATAGTCCAGGAGGACTGTCCTGAGAAAACAGAATTAAGACATTTTCAGATGCATACCTTAGTGTAACTCCAATGTTTGCAGCCCCTGATCAGGCCTGAGATTATCTCAGCAACACAGCGCTGCTTGCTCTCATGGGTGTCACACACTAGTCGTTCCAGGTGTGGTCGCAGAACAGGTAGAAAGGCATCATTATAGTTGCGGAAAAGTCCCTAGAATAAAATGTGGGATGAAAAAATGTGTGAGCTGTGCGAGTGTCTTCATTTACTTTTTAATAATAATTTATTATTATCATCATCATTATCATCTTCATCATCATCAATGGCTTTTATAACCATCCTCGACATATGAAACTTCAGTATGACAAAAGACCATAGAATTGTTGGAGGGGGTCTTCTGACCATGGCATTTAAAAAAAGAATGCAAAGCAAAAAACCAACCTTTTTCTGGAAACTCAGAAGACATAATAAAATAGTCAGGCTCAAATCTAATGATTAAAATTTAGTTTCCCTCACCTTGAACAGACAGAATCTACGGGGACTGAACTTGTCCTTGCCTTTACGGTCCTCTAAAGAGAGAAACTCAATGAGCTGGTTGATGAAGACAGGGTCTGAGAAATGGTCATAGATGATCTGCTCTCTCTGTAGGTAGGATATAAAATGTGGGAAAAACTGATAACGCACAACTGACTGAACACTTCATTTAACCATAGACAGCCAACAAATGTGTAAATAGATGTATGATTATGTTGGCAAACCTCAGTCATTTCCTCTCTAGTTAGGTCCTGTTTGGGCTGTTCTTCCGGCGGTGCATACATCATCAGCTTTCTAAAAAATGAGAGATGGTTTAAAATAAGGTTAATAGGTCAGGCAGCGGCCATGAGACACCGCTAGATGTTACAATTTGTCCAGTAAACAAGACAGGACAGAAATAAACTCAGTGGGGCAGGATAATGGCCCCTGCATACCAAGTCAAAATGTACCATGTTTTTATCTGCCAAAAAAAGATTATACAGTCCTTGCGCACTCTGGTGTGTTTTTATGCCGCAACAAGAGTTGGTATGTGTTTTGAGATTCCTTCGATGGATGAAATAAATAAATAAATCAAAAACCGTTCAGTAAATATTTTTGACTGAAGAGTTTTTCAGAGTTGGTGAGCAAATGTAATGTCCAACATGACAGGTCTTTTTTATGTGCAAATACTTCAAATGGAAAATTCAAATTTAGGCGTACAGAGAGGATTCAAAAAAATGTTCTTTTTTATGTCACACCTTGGCCAGCTGTAATATCCCCAGTGGGTCTTTTCCACAAATACACAGTGCTCCCAATCCTTTTGTGTGCGTGGGAGGTTGCTGCTGTGATATTGGAGCCAATGGTTGTCTGACCGGTCGCCAGCTATCATACTACTCACCTCCTTCACCTCACCTTCCAAAGAGAAACGACAGTTGTGAAATCACAAAATAGTAAATATATATATTTTCCCCCCTTTCTCAGTTGGGGAAACAAGAAAACATGCAACTAACTTGAAATGCTTACAAAGCTCCTGAGGGGTAACTGGCACTTTTTTATGTGGTCTCTTCAGTTGCTTCATGATTCCAGCCATGGCTGATATCGCCACCTAATGGGAAACCAGGAATATTCAAACAAAACCTGTGTGGAAATACAGGGGGCAAATCTATGTGGTGTCCAAGTTGCTAAATGTAACTGCATGTATTCTGTGTTGAGAGTTGCTGGAAGGAGGCACCTTGCGGACCAAAAGCGAGTCATGGTTGAGGCTTTTGACAAAGAACAGGACTGCAGGGGCGGGGAGCTGGTGGTCATCTCTCAGCAAAAGTGACAGGAAGCCAATTGAAATATGTTCAAACTTCCAAGGCCTAGAATATCAAAAAAAGAAAGTGTTGGGTTACAAATGAAACCCAACTAATCATACAAGGTGGTCATAATGGACAGTAATTTGAACCTACATGTTTCTGTTGCTGAGGCAGTCGAGTAGATCGCCAATCAGCTTTTTGTATTTCCTGGAAACAGTCAAATAGCAGTTTGTAAGACATTGTAAATGATACAACAATAACACCAGAATTGGCATTTAACCTCTCTGTAATTCACTTAAACCAGTTCTATCAAATCCCTTCCAAAGTGCAGATGGACATGAAGGCAAAATCTGTGTTTTACATGGGAGCTGCTGTGATCTCCTGTACCACTGACCAGAGAGTGGCTAACGATCAAGATTGCATCAACAGTAAGTGTGGAGAAAAGAAAAGAGCATGACTGAAGTTGATGGAAAAGTCATAGCCAAGACATTGATGTGAACTCACTCAACAGAATCGGAGTTCTTGAGCTCCTGCTTCCTTAGGCCCTCAGCTATTTCCTCTTCAGAGGGTAGGGGCTCTTGGGATAAGGGGCTCCCAGCGACCATGAGTTGTTTTGCCACAATACGGCATCCATCAGGGATCTAATAAAAAGGGAAGCGAGGATCCTCATACAGCACCACAAAGGGAAATCAACTTAAGAGCTACCACAAAGAGCTTTGGATTTTTTTCCTGGGTCCCATATATCAAGATGTTTGGCCAGATTTTGGAAGAAATCTGACTTTGATGCAAGCATTTGGGATTATTTATAGCATGTTTAATCTTCTGGCTGATGGTCTCACTTGCTTATGTTAATCATATAGAGGCATCACTATCAAATTGAGATTGATAATCTGAAAAACTCCACATGGCAGCTTTAAATGAATATAATGCACTGCAATACAAACCATCATCTATTAATAGTGCAGCATGGTTGACATTCCTTCCTTGGTGTGTGCAATCAGATGTATTGTGATGACAAACTAGAGCATAGGCTGTTTCTGTAAGAGGGATTTTTCAGATGTTCATATTCTCTTCAACCTCTATTCACCTATCGACAGCCTCTATGCAAAGGCAATATAAAAAAATATAATGCAGTCTTTATTATTTTCTTTGCCTTGGACCACTTTTTGCTTGGTTTTAAGAGAATTAAAAGTTGGGAGAGGCAAGAAACTTGGTTGTGTTGGAAAGAAATGTATCATAGAGATGTGAGATGGGTCCATGGTGGGCGGTTGAACCCCTGGGCATTGTAGTTAAATGATGTATCTTGTAACTGATCGAGAAACAAGCCTTTTCTATGTTGCTATACCAAAACGTATGCAGGCAGCAGAAAGTCTGAAATCATACCAGCATCAATCCTCAAACATTTGGTTAACCTGTAGTAGGGAAATTATAAAGTTTATGTAACACAAATGTAAATAACATGGCTTGTTTTCTGATTGTTCACATCTATGTGCAAAGTGACTGAGCACCATTATAAATAAGTAACTGGTAAAACCCCAAGCATTTCATGTCAACCTAGATTTACTAGGTTTGAAATCTCAATCTATACTTGATTTGTTGGTGTCCTGAAGCTGTTGCAAAATTGTTAAGATCCAATGACAGAGTATAATTCCTCATTTGTGAAGATCTTCTGGGTGTTATGCTTACAGAGAAGTCGATGCCAATGGTCTCATACTGGCGATGGATTTTATCTGCAAGGTCATCAAAGAGGCGCACAATGGAGGGCTTCTCCAAGGACATGGCTGAGCTGAGGCCAGAACGCACAATGGCAGGCCATGTAAGAGAAATGCAATCCCAATCATGCAGGTTGGCCAGGCAGACTCCACTGCGATTTCCCATAAGACAGTACAAGGCACCCTGTGTAGAAGCAGTTCTCAAAAGTGTTATTTGAAAGTTGTTATGATCTTTTGAAGTGTCTTAAATGTAACATAGTAAGGCACAGGCATGCTAGACAGGCTGTCATACTTTGAATTGCTGCTGTGTAACACTCCTGGAGTCTGGATTGAGAAACTGCAGGACATGGGGGATCAGATCTCTGCAGCAGAAGTTGTAGGTTCCCAAGGCAGTGAATAAAACATTTTGAGCTCTGCTGCGCACCTGATGGATAATACAATGGGTCTTGAATAAACATCCTTGTATCGGTTGTAATCTGTTCCATTTTTAAGGTGTAACAGCATGATATACCTGGCTATTTGCTGAAAGTCAGAAGACAGTAACTGTGCATCGAAGATGTATTAGTAACTGTTGTTAAGTGTTCATCTCACCTGACTGTAGGTGCTTGTGGACAACCTCAGCAGATCTCTCATGAGGTCCTGGTGAATGCTCCTGTACTGACAACCTTCCACTGTCAGTTTGCGGAGCTGATAAGAAATTCAAAGTTAATAGTAGAAGAATTTCACAATGATCACAGCAGGAAAATAGCTTTATTAAGAACAGATCTTTTACCTCGTGCTGGAGCACAACCCTGTCTATGAGCAGGGCCCTGATGTGCTTCTTTTTGCCATGAAGCTGAAAATATAAATGGAGGATATCACACAACTCTGGTTTGCCTCTCAGATTGAAGAAAAGTGTAGGTCTCACTTTGTTTATACAAATCTGTTTACAATGACTAAATCAAACATTTCTTATCAAACTTTCTTATCCCATTTCAGAAGCTCTCCCTGAGTAAACTAAGGTTATGATTATGAAGGATTTCTTACTCTGTTCTCCATAGATTTCTTCACAAGGTTAAAGCTCTTCCAGCGGGAGTCAAACTCATGTTTGTGAGAGCCTTTGAAATGCAACAGGTCACTGATAATCTGTGAAAAGACGTGTAATGTTAGACATGAATGCAATACCTGCAATGCAATACCTGCATTTATATATTTGTCAATACAGATACAAGGATTCCAGAGCTTTTTTTAATGTATTATCATTCAGAACAGGAATCAGTTTATTGCCCATGTAGGTTTTCATAAATTGATGAGAGAATGTAAACGTGGTTCTTCACTGGTCCTGTCCTGTCACATGCAGGTCTGCTGCCACCTCCTTCAGCAATTTCGTGGGAGGTTAGATAAGCAGCAGTGCCACTAACTCCCGTAAACTGGATATGCAATTACTAGGTCAACAAGTTTAATATTCGTGGTGTTTCACCCCACCCCACATCCATCAACTTCCATCATGACTCTACACAATTCTCCTTGCTGTCCATTGCTATCCTCATGCTATGCAATTTTGCCTACCTTGATTATGGAGAAGAGAGACTTGGTATCATCTTCTGTGTGCTCCAAAATATAATCTTAAAAGAGAGGAACACAGACAATGTAATGTGAATAACAGCAGGATATGGCCTTTCTTTGTTTTTAAAGCTAGTCAGATAAGCTTAAGTGGAGTAGACAGTGGTTGAGGGTGTAGCACTTGTAAACAGTGGCAAGACAGTATGGAATATTAAGCTTTAACATGATTAAAGGACACTTACTCAGCAGCTGTCTCATCACGCTACAGATGGCGTCTCTGTAGTTCTCTCTGGAGTCATCTGCAGAAATAGAATTACAATGTGTACATATGAAAACACTATAAACCTGCATACATAAATATGGACCGATGATTCAAAAGCTCTACGAGCAAACACACACTTACCATAATCGATTCCTGTATAGAGGATGGTCTCCTCCAGTTTCACCACACTGTGGACCCTGGGGAAAGAAAATGGATTTAACTTGACAGCCAAGTTCAACAATTGAGAAGGGTTGTAGTGCAGCGGGGTATAGGGGAGCCCAGGTCTCATCTTCTTTCAAATGGTAACTGTAATTTAAACTGGTCTTTCTAATAGTTATTTTTCAACAAAGGACAAACCAAGGGGGGTTATATACACTCTAGAGCAGTAGTTCAACCTTTTTGCCCAAGTCCACCTGTGTAGGGAAATAATTCAGGAGCTCCCATAGGATACATGGTAACCTGTCCTCATCATTCCACCTGTACCCAGTCCCATGCAGTTAGCTGAATTTATTCCATTTAATCCCAGGGAGACTATAGTAGCTCAGTGGTACAGTGCCTGATTTAATTTCAGTGAGGCAGTTGGTCAGACTAGAGCAAGTTGCAGTGAAAATGTAAAGCTGGACATCATCAGCATAATAGTGTAATGGAGACCATGATTACATATGGTCTTACCAAGTAGGAGCAGGTAAAGCTGGGCGATTTGACTGGCACCCCTAAGGCCGGGTGCAGCCCACAAGGTGATTTGTCCTGCCCCTTTGAGTAGTGATTAAAAAGTAATCCTAGGCTAACACATGCTCTGCCCCTGTTTTCACGACTCGCCATGCTCTTCCCGGCTTTTGTGTTCTGTTCTTGCTAGCACATTGGCCTAGTTGGTTCGACAAAATATTTTTCTACTTTAAAAAAATGAAAAGCTGACCCAGAAAACAGGCAGTTCAACAGTGAATGGACAGAGAAGTATGCTTTCATATCTACCCATGCCAGGCCGTGTGTTCACTCTGTAATGAGTGCATATTGGTATGTAAAGAATACATTGTGAAAAGACATTTTTTACAACTCATTCAACTCTAAATTCATGCTAAGAGCTAAGGCGGATACACTGTTTCTGGCTTGTACCGAGCAAGAGAGTTATACTAGCATCACTATGAGTGGCATGGACATTAGGCAAAAAGGAAAAGCCCTATACAGGTCCAGAGACTACCAAGGAGTGTATCCTTGCATCAGTCAATGAGGTAGTTAGAGATGAGAAAACATGAATTAGCTTGATCGATTCTGTCAAAAAAAATCCTGTATCAAACACTTCAACTACAAGGAGAGCAGAGACTCTTGCATTGGATGTTTTCCAGACTCATGTGGGCAAAATGTGGAAGGCAGAGGTGACGTCTCTTACCATATATGAATCAACAGATAATAGTGATATGCGGCTGTGCCTCAACACTATATCATTTGATGGAGAATGCTTTTGAGAGGAACTACTTGGATTAATTTCTCTAGAGGGACACATGACCGGTGAACTAACATTTAATGATATCGAGTCATTCGTTGAGCATAAACTAGCAACCATTCCAAACTAATTGAAAAGTCCTGATGTAAAGGATTTACAGGAAATGAACAAACACCGCAAGCCTGCAGTGCCCACACCCTCCAGTGGTATTGAACCCACAGCGCCTGTCTTGAAGGTGTACAATCTACTGCAGCCCCAAGAAATAGAACAGGAAAATAATCTTAAATGCAAAAATAAAACTGCCAGCACCTATGCAGAATAGCACATCATAAAATGGTTATAAACGATTTGATAAAAATTAGAGCACCTTTGCTTTAAATTGCATTTTGATATCATTGAGCTGTTGGAAAGTTACCGCCCCCACTGGCTACAAACAAGTGATTCAAATTTTCAAATAAATGAATACTGAAGATTTGAGAAATGACAAAAACCATTTACTGTGGGTTTTTACAGTACTTTTCTTAATGCAAGCTGTACTGTGAATAATGTGGGTAGAAATAAACATATAAATGCATTTACTTACAGTTCAGGAATATGCTCTCCTTTCAGGGGAGGCATCAGACTCCCAGCTCCCAAAAGACAATGCTGAACAATGGACAGGCTCTGCAGGACATCATCCCTAAAAAAAAACCAGAAAAAACCCCAATTACAGACAACTCCCAATCTACAGATAATTTAACAGAATAGCTGGATGCAGTCAAAAACTGGCAACCTTTCAGAAAACAGAATTTTGCTTCTATCAGAGCATTCCTGACAGAAACAAGTTTTTGTCAACAATAGCTTTGTTCTGCTTCACCTGCTCATGTCCTGCTCTCCTTGGGCAAATCTCTGAAGGCGCTGGAGCTCTGGCTGCAGGATGAGGTCCAGAACATAAAAAGCAAACGAGGTCTCCTCCACACAAGGCACATGCCACTGGATATCTAGATTCCAGAGGTCCCCAGGTCGACCCCAATCCTGCAGGATGATATAAAGCATTATTTGTTTGTCAATTTACATACATACAGCAAAATTTGTTCCCTGCGTTTAACCCATCCCACTGTATAGGAGCAGCGAACCACCGCAGCACTCAGGGAGCAGTTAAGGGTTCTGTATCTTACTCAAGGACACTCAAGTAACCAGGGATCAAACCACCAATCCTCCGATTACGAGACAATTTCTCTACCTCCAGAGCAAACATACGTTTCAACATTCCACTGAATGTCATCCTCAGCTCTCAGCCCAGTATGTGAACCACCCAGCTCCCTTTTAAAGGAACAGATATTTAAATTAGGCTGCTCACAAAGAATGGGGCAAAAAAATACCAAAATGGAATATGCTCAATAATCCAGGTAGTCAATAAGTCACTGAGTATCACATACTGGACTGAGAGCTGAGGATGATATTCAGTGGAATTTTGAAACGTATTCATGTTTTGTTTTAAACATATGTCCAGATGACCTGATTTAATCATTTTGATCTTAACAAAGAACTCCTCTTGCAGACATCGACTAATACTGGGAGTTCTGAGAACAGCCACAGACACCTCATCTGCCCTGCAGTGCAGGAGAGACACTAACCCAGCCCAGCCAACCCCTTTCCAAGCCTCTGGTGGGGAGGAGACATAATGAGATCAGAATAAAGGCCCCTTTCATTCACTAACTGTCCCTGAAGGGGTGGAGACAATGACTTAAAAAAAAGGTTGGGCACTTGCAGGGGGGAGTTGTATAACTTGTCTGGTTTAAGGACAAATCCACATTATTCCCAAACGCCAATGAGGCTATGATTCTGACATACATTCTTTCACAGGATTATGAAGCGGTTAAGACTATGCATATCCACAGCATACTTACAAAACAAAACATCTTTTCAGTTTCAAAGCAGATTTCCAGTACAAACTCTACCCTTTACGATTTAGCTCTTGTATAACCTAAAAGTAAATTGGCACTTGCACAGCAGCCTTTGTGGGAGGGTTGAGGGAGCCATTGATTTACCATATCTTCAAGAAAGATGACTATATCCATCACAAGGTTAAAAAAAAGCAGCCTGAAACCCTTGTAAATGGGAAAATCCTTCTTATATAATCAAGTAACAATCGAAGTTAGTACCTTGATGGGTAGTTCAGTAAAGGGTTGCTGAAAGCCCCCTGGTACACTGCAGTACTCTGTGGGGTAGATGAGGGCGGTGGACCGCAGGATGTGGTGCAGCAAGTTACAAGCAAGACTATAGCCCTGCTTACACTTAAGATGGAGGGTCAGCTGTAAGATCTGGACAAGCTGAGAGCGGTAGGGCAGGATTTTGTCACCATCCACACGCGTCACCTGGGGGTGTGCGTGGCAAGGGAGCACAGAAATGGGCAACAAAAATTAGATTACAAGTCTTAAGGAGCCTAAAATAATCCATGATTGATCTTGAGCGTAAAGAGAGTAACCTCAGAGAGTAATTGGAGATTCCACAGCAATTCCTTGTCTAGCTCCTCTTCATTCAACACCTCTTCATCTAGGGAAAAGGGGTGTGTGAGAAATTGAGGGTAACAAATTTAAGAATGGTCTGAGGATTCAGTGATTCTCCAGTCTTTCTCAAAGATTTTATTTTCTGTTTGTTGGGCACTTACTGACAACTATTTGGTTAATGGCATTGCAGCAGTGTGGCACAAAAAGCTTGAGTGATTCTGCAGGATGACACTGAAAGCAGAAAAAAAACAGTCTGAGAGGGCCACAGCCAACTAAGACTTAAAGACTAATGTAAACCATATTAAAACCTATGCAGGTATCATCTTGACAAGACAAACCTTCGAGGCGGCTCTGCACATATCAGCCACCATTCTCCCAGCCACACGTGTCTCGAAGATATTGGTGGAAGCAAAGTTGAAAACCTTCTCCAGAGCCACCTTAAAAATAAAAAGAAAGTAATTAGAGCATCTGTGTATGCGCGCGTGTATGTATTGTGTGTGTGCGAGTAGAGGAGAAAAGTTTACCTTAAAGATGTCTAAAGAGCATTGCGTGAGAATGGTGCTGAAGGTTGAGGACAGGCCAAGCTCTACCAGACTTTCAAGGTGAGTCATCTTTTCTGTCTCTGTCTCCTCTCGAGTCTGCTCCAGCGTGCTGCTGTCTATTAGGGCAAAACACCTACACGGACAAAAAACAATCAATAAAAACTTTGAGGGCAGGTTGGGTTGGACCCACTAAACGTCTGCATGCCACATGACAACAATTCTGCATTATAAAAGCAGTTTTTCTTCAGTCATGAAAACCATTGGATGAACTTTTAATTTAGCCATCTTCCATCTTCTCTATACCTGTCCATAAATTGAAGAACAAAATCTTCAAATTCTGCTGAGGCAGAACACATCTCTCTCTCCACCTGAAAGTCAGAAGCAGAACCTTCCATAACTGAAAAGAGGCACCAAACAAATAGCTTGTGATCGTATAAGAAAAAAATGGTGACAAACCTCTGTTAGGTCAGTTCTCTCATGTAGGGCAGATGAACAGTCAACCAGAGGCACAAGAGTCACAAATGTAGCAATGAATTGGAATGTTATCTGTATAGGTGGGAGAAACGTTTAAGTTAAGAGTCAAACACACTAAGGAAAAAAAAACACACAAAATGCAAACAACAATAACCACCAAAAAGGAACTTGAGTTTACCATGCACTTCCTGAAGTCATTGGGGTCAACGCCTGGAAGTGCCCTCATGAGCAGGGGCAGCATGTGAGTGGGACCCTCAGGGTAGTGTTGTCCTCCTGATACCAGGCTCCGCGCCACTCCAATCATGCAGCTCAGAGTGGCCGTCAGCTGGTGGGGCTCTGTTAGAGTCTCCATGGCTGGATATGTCCTTTGAAAGAAATACAATAAAATTTATTCTGTTTGACTGCATAAAAAGTATGTTCTTGCAGAACAAATGATATGGTGATTGGCTATATCTTGATACACACTGTCTGTCCTGTACTTACTTTTCCAGCACAGGTGGAATGACTAACTCGGGTCTCATTAGAGCAAGGTTTTGCAGTGCGTGGGCTGCATCCAAACTGCCTGTCTTGCTAAACATGGCCAAAAGCACTGGCTGCATCATACTCTGCACAAACTCTGTGATATCTTCCTCTGTCAGTTTGTGACTCTGTGGTATGGGCGTAAGCCATGTTGGCTTTCTGTAGTTCTCCCGGTGTAACCGTCGTACCACACTGGCCGGAAGACGTTGTAACAGCTTCATTAGCTTCATCTGATCATGGGGATGGACAGAAAGAAAAATAAATGACAAGGGGTGACAGGTGACCAGTGTGCCTTCATATAGTCTGGACAGAAAAATTGGTAAATCTGGTGTTTGATGACTCTGGAGATGTCACTGACACACGGCAATCAAACAGAAACCAAGGCTATGTGAGCACAGAGCAATGTAACCAACTCTGCTCAATATCTCAGCCCAATTAATGGAATGGTTGCATATGGATTTAAAGGGGAAATCAGTTCAGTTTAAATGTTATCAGGTAAAGAACCTGACATTTTCCCTTGAATGGTAGGACTTCGCATATTTTTTTAACCTAAATTATGTCTTAATTCAACCTTTGTTATGGCTCAGGGGATGTTTATCACACAGAGCAGGTTGTGAAAGACTGTTTACATGTAATGATCCAACTGCTAAGGGAAAAAACACTTTGCTCGTTTCTGAGCAACAACATTAAGGCACCCCTCCTCCAAAAATATTTCTATGAAGACACAGTCTATTGGCAGGGTGCTGCAGTTCTAGAGATGTGCATGTATCTGGGGAGGGGGTGCCTGAATAAAGTAAGGCATGTGGCCCCATCCCAATGACCTTTTATAGTACTGCTGCAGCCTCACTCACATGTCCTCTTGTTATTTCTGAACCAGTAACCACTGTAAACCTGGACTGTGGACAGCATTCAGGATGTTTCCTTGAAATACGGTGACAGTAACAGGCCGATTTGAAGAGGAGACCAACCATGGACTACATCATGGGATCACATCCTCCCTGCAAATCTTATACAATCTTTACCAACTGAGCCCCTTATGCCAAACTACAACTTGAAAACAAGTTATTTGTGCCACACAGGTTTAATGATGAATCCCTGAAATACCTCACTATTCAAATATAAATATGTTAAATTGTTTAGCCAAGGACTTGTGTTATCCCACACTTATCCAAAAACAAAAACAAAACTGGACTCACCAACCATCGACCATGGTTGGATGGGTGGAAGAAGGATGTAATGCTGTTGAAAAGGCCACTGAGCTGTGCTTGGGCTTGCTTGCTTGGGCCCCCCTGAAATTAAAACAGTAGAAATGATTGAGAAAAAAATCGGTTTCATAATTTTCACAAGAAATTGACACGTGTAGCAAAAAGAGTTATCTGAGACCAGTAAACTGACCAGTAGTGATGACACCCAAAGGACCACACTGCTGATGTCATAGGCATTGGTTACATATCGAGGGACCAACATCTGACTGGTCCCGACTGGAAGATTCAAACTTCTCAGTATTCTGGT
Source organism: Regalecus glesne (assembly GCA_900302585.1). NCBI lineage: Eukaryota > Metazoa > Chordata > Actinopteri > Lampriformes > Regalecidae > Regalecus > Regalecus glesne. The sequence goes on along the minus strand of OMLC01103466.1, from coordinate 18,619 downwards.
AAAAATCTGCAATGCAAGAAAACATTGAGGGCCAAAAATTTAATTTCTCTATGACCAGTTAACGACTTCTGACCAAAATTTTGAAGAGGGGGAAGAAAAATAAAAATCATTTCAGTATTTTGATGTAAATATTAGCTTATTATGTCAGCTCCAGTGACTCAGTAGTAGTGTGCACTTTGAAGTTAGAAGCAGTGGGTTCATATCCCACTGTGGGGCTCAGTAAATGTGAGGCATTCATTTTAAAGTACTTGGGGCGGTGCTTAATTTGTAAATCTGGAGGTGCCAGAGCAAAAAGCACTCCCGTGACAGAGACAACCAAGGCCTCTGAGAGGTCCCGGAGCAAAAAACCCAACAATAACAACAGCAAAAAAAGTCACCAGTGTTGCATTATGGTGGCAAATAACCCATTAAGCATAGTTTACCTTCTTTGTTGTTTTTGGTTTTTTTGACGGACGAATCGTTGATGTGATTGGATATTATCACATAGGAATAGCAGGGAATTTTTACAAAAATCAATAGAAGAGGTGCCAGATCCATGCACATAGTTCAAAACTGAGAGGCTTTGGAGTCTGCTCTGGCTAGCTTCAGCACAAATCAAGCAGTGGCTTTGATTGGTCGTCAGAATAGAAAAGCGCTTCCAACCACAGCTGAAGGTCCAAAGTCAGTGGGGCATAATTGGCTAAGCCTCAGATGGGTGTAGGGTTAGGTTGGAGAAAGTATTCTGGGTTCGCTAGTGTCCCCCTCGTTGGTGGTCTGGGCGGTCGCGGTTAAATGAACAGAAAGTACTCATTCTCCTCTGACAGCCAAACACTGTACTTTCCCCGCGAGATCGTGATATGCAAAATAGCGAGGGCTTGTCGTCACGTGACTTGGAGGACTCGCATGCTACGGCTTCCTCCTTCCTGTCGAAGTTCTCAAGGGGTATCAAAGAGACTGAACCAGCAGTAGGCAACTCAGGGAATTCACGTGGGAAACGAAGGGGATAAAATAAAATTAAAACAATTTTAAAAAATAGAAAAGCGCTATATTAGAAAAAGTCCATTTACCAAAAAATAAGAACCAGTCCATTAACCATTTAGCTTACAGGACTAATCCCAACTACATGTAATTGAATTATCCTAAACATGCTAGATATGTATTTGAATGACTGATGCGTAACAGACACTTATTTTTTCATGAAGCATGGAGTTCACAGTATTTGCTCAGTTGGACACACAGACATGATGCAACTCATTGGTTGTCTGTGACCTAGAGGAAGATCAACAAGGACATTTGATAGTTTGTTTCTCTCACTAGAAGCAATTTCCAATGGTCATGATATCCACATCGTTGGCCTTGATAACGGGGGTCAAGAAATAGATGAAAGTCATGTGATGAAAACACAAAGTTGTACTCGGGCAAAGAATCTGGGTTACCAACCTTAGGGATGTATGGGTCCCAGTCAATGTAGCCAATGTTATCATTGGCCAGGCGGGCAAAGAGGTCAACCAGATGCTGCAAAGACATGGGGGAAGAAAAAAAGATTAGACAAGGAAAACATAGTGTGAATTAAGCAATTCTCTGAAGATGAAAACACTTACCACTTCCCAGCCTGGGAGGTTCTGTACTGACACCCACAAGTTGATCAATTCATCAAACCATAATCTGACAGAGCAAAGGAGAAAACACTGATACATGAGCACAAAACGCACCCACACATGCACACACACACTTCAAGGAAACCACCAACGGAGAAGGGAGTGCTCAACAAATAAGGAATGAAATAATCCAGTAATTCAAGTGATTTCTTTTAATCTTGGTTAGTACGAAGCTCTTTCAAGCTTCACAGACCTCAACACAGCTAAATACCTCCAGCTACAACTGCCCATGTGAATGTATCATGCCCATCTCATCTACCAAGCAACAGTAGAAAGAAAAAAATAACAATAAAAATGAATCATATGCTGGTGTAACAGATTCCACTTAAAGCTAAGCTCAATGGACATACGTGTGACTTTAGAAACAATCATTTAAAGACTGTAACAACTTTAAACCGTTACATTTGGTCTTTGGCTAATAGAAAGCACTGATCATTTCAATCACCCGGAAAATCCACTCAAAGAACAAGACATGTTCTACCAGTAGTAAAACTTGTAACCTGTCTGTCTGGGAAATATCTTATTTTCAAGCCTAAAATTTCTAACCTTAAAGAATAGTAACAAATTGCGCAACAGGTATAGACACAGAAAGAATCATCTACTTTGTAATTATAAATAGCCGACGCCATAGACCTCTGATGTATACACTATCAATAGTGCCTCATACACCCCCTTCCCCAACAGACGTTAAATGAATAAAGTATGTAAGGAAACAGAAGCATAAGTTTATATGTTCTTTATATTTGGGCTCATTTGGCAACTGATGAAGCATGAAACTGGCTTGTACTGAAAACACTTCAAATACATATACATACACACGCAAATCCACATAATTGCCAAGCATTATATGGGTGATGTGATGGGGTACATCTTACTTGAACCCCTTGTGGTGCAGCTCGGGAGGCAAGGTAGTGGGGAGAAAAAGCTTGAAGTAGCCAATAGCTCTTTGCATAGTGACATCAAAAGGACAGAGTAGTGGTCGCCACTCCTCCAGCATCTCCTGAGTAGCAGAGTCTGGAAAGTATCTGGAGAAAAACAATCACATTTTGTTTTAGAATCATGTGAAGCTGTCAAAGATCACTAAAGTGATATAACAGAAGTTGACATGACATATGTTCAAAGCTGGGCTATGTCACACTAACCAGACCAGTGATGGGCTTATGAGCGAATATATAAACATGCTGAAAGCATCTTAACTGCTGGAGCAGCTAAAGGAGTCCTAAATGAAGTCTTGAGCTTTTTTAAAACCCTCCCGGGTAATAATTTGATATGCAACAGTTAAGGGACTAATAAGGATGTACAATCAGGATACAAGAGGTTGCAACTACAAGATAATTTGATTACCCTTCTAATATTAGTGTTAAAAACTTAGACTAAATCAACATGTAGAGGTGCATCAAATCCAAAATTCCATTTTAGAGTTCAACTGCATATACTCATTTCTGAAGCGGTGTTGACATGGCTGAACTTTATACTATTCCATCAACTAAACAGAACCCTAAACACAACTTATATAATGAGTGGACGGAAGTGATTGGAAGCCGTTTGTAATTAACTATTCAATAGTATATAGCCGGGAAGTAATAATTAAAGCCACGAACAGTACTCCAACAGCTCGGAGATGGCTACATCCGATGGGGAAACGGAGATCAGCGCGTTCTTTCCGGATAGAGGATCCACTTGTAAAAAGAGCTCAGGTTTGCCTGTACCCACCACCTAACTCTCTGCCAAGTAGAAGGCTGGTCAGTACCACTGGGGACTTTTTCTCTTGCAAGTTGCTTGGTTACTATTTAATGTGGTGCGTCTTATTTGCCTAAAAGGAAATGTTCATTTCATTTGTTGGGCTTTTGAAAGCCGACAGATTTCTCATGGGCTAAAATTTTTAGTTTCTTTCAACCATTTACCTTATGTTTTTGTAAGACCTTATGACTTCACTTTCAAGCTGAAACATGGCGTTTCTGAGAATGAGAATTTAACTGTGGTTCATCTTGTGCACAGGAGATAATTTCAGGCCATAATGTCTGTTCACCCAGTTTATGGTTTCATCAATGGCCATTACAAGCCCACAAGATACTGAAGTTTTCCCTCTTCCTGGCCAGTTAACTATAGTCATAATGGTGCTGACCACAAATCACTCTCTCCTCATTGTAACAGAAACCTCTCAGAGAGGACAGAATTAGACAAGATAATAGGATTATCTGCTTATGTGCAAACTGAGGGACTGAGCACTGGCACTTGTCTAAGATATGTGTATACACACAGGGATGCATACTTTTAATCAAGGACCAATAGGAGACAAGTGTATGTACTTGGCGATGATAAGGTTAGGGAGGCATGCCTGATGTAAAACAGTGGCCTCATACACCAACTACATCACTAAAGCATCCAAAATTGAGCAAGGAGAAGAAATTATTTCTTTCTGCCATCAAGTGTGCCTCTCAGAGCTGGGTGATCCAGTCAAAATCAAATACCACAATATCTTAGGACCAAATACCTCAATATTATGACAATAAGAACTGGTGCTTTCACAAAACATTTATAAAACCCTTTTTTCTATAGAATTACTAATAATGCTATATAAACGCACGCACGCACACACACACGCACACCATGCTATTAATACGAGGGAGGCCCATTTTAAGATATGATAAGAAAATATATTCCTCATTAGTCCCACGGGGGAAATTTGCAGCATTACAGCACAAAATGGAAAGCAAACCAGGAGGCATACAATATAAAAAAGGCATACAAAATATAGATGGAATATAAACAAGGGGAAAATATAAAAAAACAGCAACGGTATATACAGTAACAGTTATGTGTCAGTTACATGTCACAATTAGTTCCCATGTTGTGGGTGTGAGCAGAGACTTAGATGGAGCTTGGGAGGGATTAAGGCCGGATGCTCTTGACATGCAAATAATAGAATAACTGGAAGTCTCGGAAGTTCAGAAAACTACATCACTTTACTGTAATGCAGTCTAAAACCAGGAAAAGACAACACTCACGCAATCATGATGATATCCCAAGCCCAGACAATATCTATTCTCATATAACCATATTGATCAGAGAGGTCTATTTTACATGTCACAACTAGTCCACACATTGCAGGGGTGGCTGGACGCCCTATGGTCAGGGTCAAACCCGCAGCCTCTGGCTTATCAGTTCCTGAAGTGCATCCTCTACCATCAAGCTACCGCAACCCTTAACTTCTCTATCAATTAATATCTAGCAATTACATATCTAAGGCTGTCTTAAGTGATAATAAATTTGAGAAAACCAATAAATACTACTTATGAAACTATGATGAGCAAAATTATTTTAATTGAGCTTTGAGTATTTGATTAAAATCTGACAGCAGTTTAACAGCCAGACACAGACAGGAACAAATGAATCAATCATATTGTAAGTTACTTACGGTCTGCAGCTTTTTACAAGTGTTTTCAACACACCCTCCACGGAGCTAGAGTGAGAGGAAATGAGAAAGAGATGTCTTGAGATGTTAACACCAAAATAATTTTAAGGTGACAGCAAATCAAAACAATGATCACACTGATGCAATTAGACTTATTCTTACTGCATGCACACAGGAATTTGTTTTTCCAAATTGGACCAGTGTACAGCTAAATGATCATTAAAAGCAAATCATAGGGGGGAGGGGGGGTCAAGTGATGAAACTGTGATTCAATGAATTTAGAACACTATACAGTGTTTACTTCACTGTTGGCACAACAGTGGTGAATCTTCCCTGTCAGAGGAGTAATACTATTTGAATTATAGTGACCGACTTTGTTAATTCATTATCCCTGTAGCTTGCCTGCTGAGTTTTGTAAAAGCTTTGAATTTGTTTCTATTAATAAAGCTTTCTTACACGTAAGCAAAACCCAACAGATAAACTGCCACGGTAGTACTCTTGTCACATAACAGTGTTGAAAGCCCCAGCCCGATATAACTCTTGCCTGAGCTTTCCCAACTACAATCCCACCTATCCGCTCACATATCCAGGCTCAAGCAAATGCCTTGCTGGAATTTTTCTCCCAATCCCATTCAGCAGCTGGTCTCACAGCTTCAATTCATTCATGTCTTTTGAGTCCATCTTCTCTAGACTCAATTGACCAACTACTGCCAATTCCAGTGTGATCTTCTGGCAGTCTAATGGCACGCATTTGAATATGCAAAGATTACCTGATGTCCAACTGTAACATAGGAGGCCCACAACACACAGGCCATAAAGCAGCAATCTCATGCGCTGTAAATACAACTGCAACATGACCTGAACATAAACAAGTGTCCCATTGCAGAGTGCATTGACACTCAAAACCCCAGAGAGAGGGAACCCCAATTTCTTTGACCTTTAGAACTTGTGCTAGCGTTGAAACGTCATGTTCATCACTATGTTCCACAGGGGGAGAAAATGTGATACAAACTATGCTCCTACCGTGACTTTTGAAAATGGCAGTGCAGACTTGAATAACATCAGAGAGCATAGAGATGAATGAAGCCATTCAGGAAAAATAACACCATGATAGCAGGTCACGTATTACAAAACAGTGGTTTAGACCACTATCAGGAAGCAAATGCAAACACTGTTGCTTACATCAAGCAGCAGCATCCTCTACAATATCCTTTTTGGTAGTTTTAATTTGTTTAGTGCATCATTGCGGCATGGTTCACTTAAAGCCTTACATTTCCTTTATTTTCTGTGATATGTCACTTAAGAAACAAACACTAATAAGAACAAATTTTTGACATGGTTGACAGGAGGGAATATGAGGAGGGTATTTGGTCAGTTAGCTGCAGTGCGACAGTCTCCGATATGAGTGTAATGTTAACATTGATATGATCCTGATTCTTCTCCTGTCACATTGAACAAGCTGCATGGGGGTATCGAGTGTCATTTTGGTTTTCGTCTTTTTTTTTTTTTTTTTTTGCTTTCGCATGCAACATGTTAAATTAAAAAAATGAAATAAAAAAACATCAACAGGTGCCTCAAAAGATGAATTCAAAGTAAAACACAAAGAGAAGTATTTTCCTTACCACCTCTGAAACAATTTTATCATTATGAGTTTAGAGGATGAACGAGGCCGTGGAGAACTGAATGTGAAAGGAGACAAAGGCATAAAGATCACATTCAGCACACTACAAAATGCCAATCACTGTGAATATGAACAGTCTATACATTTATGATTTGACATTTTCAGTATGTACATTATCATCTGAAGTGATAAAAAGTATGACTTGGATAAAAAAGACTTGGCTGTATATGCCAAGTAGCTTGCTTTTTCTCAGCTGTATTGGTGTATTGCTGATGTGCTAGCAGGCACCGTCGTGAGAAACGCACAATGTTTCCATAGCACCATAAAAGAGCACCTCGCACTGCTTGCTTGGAAAATGACAGGGATAGGTGGTCAGACATTTAAACTGCACCCGAATTTGCAATAAGAGACAGATCACGGTGTATGCTGTCCATTAGAAAAAGTACAGAATGCAGAGAATAAATTGCGTTGTATACATGTACGATGATAAATAAAGCTTCTACAGGTATGAGCATTGATCATATACGTTCTACCCCAAAATTGGTAAACTTTTACCAAGTAAGATTCTGCCCCAAGGTAGAAAACACATAATACACAACGGAGTACAAGAAAACTGAATATCATAGTTTCAGACATTGAATTGAACCTTAAACATGAGTTTTCATCCCTAATGAAGTATATGCTGTAAAGTGCTTTGAGAGGTCAATAGACTAGAAAAGCACTGTATAGAAATAAGTCTATTTACTTATGTGAAAGTAATTAAAAAACACATATATGTTAAACTTTAGTACCGTTTTAGATCCTGGACCGTATTTTTGTGTTTTAGGATTACAGTATTATAAATATAGCATGAAAATGAACAAGGTGGACAAAAATGGATTCCTTCATCAGTCCCGCAAGGGGAAATTTGGATTTCTCTTCATTTTAACCCATCCTATAGTATGGAGCAGCGAGCTGCCACCATATGGCGCTCGGGGGGCAGTTAGGGGCTAAGTGTCTTGCTCAAGGACAACTCGATATGCAGGACCAGGGATCGATCCTGTAACCCTCTGATTGCCAGACGACCGCTCTACCCACTGAGCTATGCCACCCCATAGTTAAACCGTTGGCCTCAGCCACAGAAAATCAAGCAGTAAGTCTTAAATAGCCTAGTGTCTCATCATCACGGGTGCATTGTAAGTCTAAATAATATTTTATAACCTTAAAAGTTGAGCTTAACTTTCAGATGATCCATAGAATATGAAAGGTCTTTCTGTTCCTCATCAAAATGAAATCTTACTAGGGAAGATGAGAGAAATATTTGCCATATCTGAACCAAAAATTGAGATGAATAATAATATATAACACTCCCTTAGCCACAAAGTTCACAAGGTTTTTAAGATTTCAAGTTTGCCAGAAGTAGTATTCAGTGTTCATAATCTGATAACACAAGCTGTTCCAGGAACTCAGGGTACAATGTTGATTAATTTTTAGTTTTCTTTTCCCCCCAGTACTTTAAACACTGCAATTTGAAGGAAGAGACGCTTGGACAAATGTTAACCAAAGGCTTACTTGGGAAACCAGTTGAGGCCCAAGTGTTCCGTTTTGGAGTAAAGAATCCTGTCCTGCAGTTCATACAGAGGTCTCCAAGGCAACTCCAAGTCCTCCCTTGAGAGAAGTGCTCTTTTCCTGGTAAATTAATTTCAATAAAATCAATTAACGAATAAATGTCTTGATGCATGCTCAGTAATCCGGGTAAGGTAATCACAAATAATGTGTATCGGGTCAACTGGATCAGAAGTTTATAAACTTCTGATCCAGTTGAACCAATTCATCATTTTTGTGAAACAAATAATTGTGGTTCATTTACAATATTCTAATTTCCACATAACCTTCCATGAGGTTCCTATACAAATTAGTGGGAGAAATTTACAAGGGTTGTCAACAAGGATTATCACATTTAGTGAATTGCTTTTCAGTATTCTCTCATAATTTGCAGTTTTAAAGGGATGGGATACATTGCATTGAGGTTGGTATGCTTGAGAACATCTTTTTGTTTTTTTACAGTGAGCAGCCCACCCCTAGTGAGGGACTGAGGCCCATCCTTACTTTAGGAGGTTGATAAGGAGGCGAGCAAAAGTCTGCATCATGCTGATCTCCAGTTGGGGGATTGTCACTAGCTCATAGAGGAGCTTGATGAACAGTACATGGTCTTCTTTGCTGAACTTCCGTCCGTAGAGACGCATGTAACTGTTGGAAAAAATACAGAGAAGGGGATCACTATTTTAAGTTTGCAAAGTTATAATATATGAAGTAATGTGATCAAAACACTTCAACAGTGAGAAGAACAAGATCTATGTCAGGTGTTGCAGGTTTGATCCCACTCCAGGAAAAAAATGTGAGGGATCCATTATCAAGTGTATTGAGTGGTTACTATACTAGAAAAGTGTGATATGAAAATGAGTCATTTTATCATTTACCATCTAAACAAGGTACTCAGACAATCCATGAAGGATTCAAAATACCCTGGAACCAGGATATCAATTATTTGGGGGTGGCAGTCACCATAATTTTAAGTGAATACCAAAAGGTTAGATATAAAGAAGAGGGAAATTCTAAGTTGACCCTTACTACATGACATACATCTCTGCTATAAAGCCAAAACACAACCAGATAGAATCTAGGTCAGCCTGAGAACAGACTTTCCATCTCTCTGAGCCTGGAGTGACTCACTCTTGGACAAGAGTTGTCTGCCAGAAAAAGGACTGAGGCGGATTAAAGACAGTCTGGCAAGCAAATATGATAACATGAAACATCAAATACCTAGAAGGCCTTTGTAGAAATGTCAATGATCACACTTAGCAATGTGACAATTATAATAGCTGAAAAAGACGACCGAGGCCCAAGTCCAAATGATATCAGCAATTTGTCGCAAACAGACCTAGTAAAACAGTACTTAATTTTTATTTCCAGATAAGCATGACAGCTTACAGAACAAAACATGGCCAACTGACAGATAGTGGAAATAAAACATGTGACTTCAGCTTTAATGCAAGACAATCATTGGGTGAGCCAAGTGTAGCATCACACCGTTTCATGTACCAGAATCAAAAGTAATCCATTAAACTACATTTACATGAGTGCTTTATTTGTGCGGAGATAGCCCGAGAAAGCTCCAAGACCTCGCAGTTTTGAACTGGTTGCACTCTGGGACCCATTTGTGATGATCCGGCACCTTTCGTATCGATAACTATTCGTAAGCGTTAATATCCAATCACATCAATGGTCCGCACACTAGGCCTAATAGGTTATTTACCACCATAACACGACACTGGTGTTTTGTTTTTGTTAACCTCTTTTTGCGCATCGAGACCTCTCAGAGGCTTTAGTTCCCTCTGTCACTTTTTGCTCCGGCACCTCCAGATTAACGAATAAAGCACTGATTTAGATTACATATGGGATGAAAAACCCGCTGTTGTTTACTGCATATTTCTGGTTAGCTCTCATTTGGGGCGCTTCTATAAAAGCGATGACCACCACAAAAGAGTAAGCGATCGAAATGAAACGGCCATGGAAAGAGCTATCAAACATCAGGGTCCATGTCTGTGACCGTGCAGACGGCTTAGGTGACGTTTCTGCGGCTTCCTGATTAACCATGCTTGGACGATAGGAAAGGTAGATTAAGAAGCTGCTTGACGGGGTTACAACGAGATAACATGAGACAGCTGGAGGAAGCAGAGGCTAAAATCGCTGAGTATTTAGCACTAGCTTTTGAACGTTTGTACTCACATGTTAGCAATACAGTTTAAGCTGACTACGTTGGCGCTATCATTATTGAGGATGAAGGACAGGAATTAGAGCACCACAAAACAAAAAACGCTGGACGTCGATTTCATAAACTTGCACACCTAGCTAAAAGATTGTCAGACTGCTCTGGTAGGCAAAAGCAATACAAATATCAAACTAGATAATCAAAGTAAGTGGGAGCTAAGGTTAAATTAAATGTTGTGGTAACGAGACAAATACATCATACCCAGTCAGACTTACGTGGAAAGTTTTCTTGTCCAAAACAGCACACCCGGCCATAGCTCCCTGAGCTCGACTGCGCGGCCCAAGTTCCCCTTAATTCTACTCAGGATGTCATTGGACTCATCGTCTAGCCGGTCCGCGTAGGGTAGAAGTTTGTTATACGCGATATCTTTCTGAGGAACAAATCCCAGCTTGTCGGACACCTCTTTTATCATATTACAATTCCTCAAGCTAGTTAGCTCACCAACTATTGAGAATACCCCCTACTTCAGGTCAACTCTGTGTATGCTATGCTACCCAGCTAGCTAGACGCAAAACCAGAAACCGCCCAGCTAAGCTAACATTACCTCCAATCACGGCAAAACCAACCCGGGTTAGCCAAAATGCAGCTAATTTGCACAAGTTATGCCACGTTAGCCACTGAGCTAAAGTTAACCTATCTCTCGTTAATAACTGGCGCACTCTTGTATCATCGCATCGAAGTGTTGAGGGTGACGAAGGAAAAAAATATATGTTGAACGCCGGCACTCGAGTTCTCTCTCAGCTCCCTGAACCTCACAACAAGCTGGTCATCTAGCTAAAGTTAGCTCACTATCCGGTAAGTCATATGCCTCTACCCCACGGCTGTCAACGTCAATTGGCTCATCCAACTGCTGCTGCCGACTGTATACGACACCCGCGGTATATCTGATACACGATTGACGTCACATCCGCAAAAGACAGGAAGTACCTCCCCCAGACGCACACTCAGTCGTTATAAATGTCAACCTGGAGCCTGTCAATCCGGATGTCCTTAAGACCTGCTTTAAGCCCCTGAGTGGTTCAACAACCCTGGCTGACTACCTGCTATCTATTGAGTTGCATGGGCTCATGTGGTTGGTCTGAAATCTAGTAAAAATAGCAGAGGCCAGTCAAGTCAAATTACAGATGTGCCCCAGTCAGTAAGTAGGCTTAATGTCAAGACAACACCCTGTTCCAAGCCCCTCGTATCGGATGAGGAACACCTCCTTCAAAGAAAAAAACTTTAACAGTGAGAACAAATAGGAAGAGACCTCTGGGAGAGCAACAGTGGAGAGATCTCTCCTAAGATGTACTTACAGGGGTGTGATGGATATTGTAATACACAATTTACAGAATACAACACTGAGGGAAGATAACACAATTATGATGGAATTATAACATATTAATAAAATAATGATAATGTTAATTAATAGTGATAACCACCTTTATATAGGAAGAACATTTGATTTCATTATGAATACACCTGTCCTAATTATTTGTTGACTCCCCTCCCTTTTTCATTCATGTCTTGAGAGGTGAATTCACAAATAATCGATTGCAGCCGCTGATCGCATCACGGGTTGTGCATCATTGGCAACTGCAGACTGCTCCATCTCGAGGTCTAATCCACAAAACATATTAAAGCCAATAAAAATACAGTACAGGCATGCTCATGAAGTTTTTCACCTGAGTGCTGCTTGCCCCTGTTTTGGATCTGATTGTAATTAAACATTGGTACAGAATTCTACTGAAATGAATGACAGGATATAGAGCTTTCATTCTTGCCCAACATTGTATCCTATTCACTGGACAGGTCAAAGAGAGGTTTTCATTTTCATTGACACTTCCTAAAATAATGACATCCCAAACCCTGAGGTCTCCAAGTCTAAATCACAGTCTTACCACCAGTCAGTCAGTCAACAGTCCACTACTTAATCTAAGACAAACCCCCAAACAGTCAACAAGTCCTGGCACAGACAGATCATTCTGTGACCCACAACCCCTGAGTTACTACGATATAAATAGTAGCTTTGTACCGAGAACGCACCTTACAAAGCAGGCTCAATGTCATCCTTGATGTCATCAATTATTTGTTTGACGTTGTGACCTCTGCAAATGATTTTGGTCTAATTTAAATCCAAAATTGGTACTCTCCTCAAAATACCTACTCAAGAGCATGCCTGACATGACAATGCCTTAGCCTGGCTACCATCACTGCTGCCGTGATCAGTGGGAAATCTGCAAGTCAGTTGCCACCAACTCACTGAAGATGACAATAATTCCCCACTGACTGCATGTGGCTGTTAATGCTGATGTTTGATTGGCCTTTTTTTCCTTTTTGCATTGGAGCTTATGTGCACATAAAGAGGCCATTTTTTTACCACATGGGCACATATTTCCCAGAAAAGTGATACTGGAACAACCCCCTCTCCCTGAACCTCTCTAAGACCAAGGAGGTCATTGTGGATTACAGGAGCACAATCATGCCCCAGTCACCATCAACAGTACAGTGGTCCTATTCTATCATATAACAGCAGCAGCAACAACAACAACAATAACAATAATACATTGATCTTCAATGTCTGACAAATTTGGCAGCTGATGATCATATGAAATATGAAACAGGACATCAGGGACCAAATTGTAGCCCCGCACAAGACTAGAATGGACAACAAGACCATTTGTAAGAAACTTGGCGATGAGTCAACTATTCGTGCAATTATTAGTAGATGGAAGAAACACCAATTGACCATCAATCTCCCTCAGCCTGGGACTCGATGCAAAATCTCCCCTGGTGGAGTGAAGCTGATCATGAGAAAGGTGAGGGGACGACCCAGAACTACACAGCAGGAGCTTGTTCATAGCA
>OMLC01103463.1:1375-17454 GCA_900302585.1 Regalecus glesne | reverse complement strand
CAGCAAAGAAACACCTCGTGAGAAGATGTATCTTGGCTTTTAGTGAAAAAAATTAAACATTTTGCAAGATGGAACATTACATTAAAGGCATTTAGCAGACGCTCTTATCCAGAGCAAAGTCCAACAAGTGCATAGAGTCATAGTACGAGAGATACTGAAGCAACCTATGTTCCCATCCACATGTTAAGGCGGCGCAACTATTCAGAGCCCTGTGTGTGCAGACTTCCATTACAACCAGTGACCACCCACTACACTAGCTGGTTAGTAACATACACACACACACACACACACACTGGTTGGTGGCTAACCAGTGAATTCAGCTGGCACATTAGTTCACAGGGTTGAACTTGATGTATGGCTTTATTATGCTGGTCTTCAGCCTCCTGGGTACAAGGAGACGCAGCCATTCACAGTTTCCTCAATATGCCAGCAAGGCCTGGGCACTGTATGTATGTCCACAACAATCCCTTCTCATTACCCCCTCCAACCATTTGCTCCCAATTAACAGCAAACACGTGGCGAGGATCTCTGATCCCTCTTGCTTTATGGTAAACAGGGCGGCTGCTGGGTGGGTGGTGCGTCAGATCTGCCGAAATTTAGCAGCCAGTAGGAACAGGACCAGAGTGGCAACTGGTGAAGCCCTGATCCCCCAAACCCTGCAAACATATGCATATAAGTAAACAACAAATAGCTCATCATCTCTGCCATGAGGCATTCCCAGCTTCACTCAGCCCCGACTCCATCAGTCAAACGACACACCATCGGAGCCAAGAAGTTGCTTGTTGAAGTCTGAAGGTGAAGTCTGTCATTAACAGACGTCCCAAGGGTCTGCATAATCCCCCAGTTATGGCTCATTTGATTCATATCCAAGTAATACTACTCCTTGAGCATGCTGTTGATATTTGTTTGGCATGCCGGTGGTAAATTTGAACCATATTGATATGCAGCATTACAAGCTGATGCCAGAAATGAAACAAGACAATGATGATTGACAAGACTGTACTGGATTGGTCCAGGCCCGAGTTGACAACGGCCACCATTGGTTCTTTGCCCTCACAGGGTACCGATGGAAACTATAAAATCCACTGTGGAGACCCCTTAAAATCGAGGGAACAAACCCACGGAAGAAGAAGGTCACATCGCTCTTAATCCCGGTGATACTTTTGTACTTGGTTGATTGGGGAAGTCTACCTGAGGTTGAACAAAGCAGATGCTGTGGAAATGTAGCAAGATGAGTGACCCTCTGCCACCAGTGTGGACTTTTTGAGCCCCTGAACATTTCCAAACTGCAGAACAACTGACCAAGACATCATCCCAGGGCCAGGGAAAAGACAAAGCTATCTGGAATAAGCTAAACACCTTGGGTTTTACTGTACCACACACACGCTTGTTGAACCTTCACTTCAAACACTGCGTTAACTCAAAGTGCATGGCTGGTTAACAGGAGAACGGCCTTTTCTTTTTGAGGCTGTTCGTTTAGTACAAAGGGAATTAAATGGTGCCTCCATCTGTGGCGAAATTCAAAGCAATGCTGTCAAGTTTTATACAAGCAAGATAAATTTGACTTACAGCTTAAATTTTCCCTATGCCTAATGAAGACCCCAAATGGCTATTCTAAATCCCACTCCATTAACCGGGTATGGTCCAATGCAAAGGGGCACTGGACCTCACATACAGGTGCTTGCAGTTTGGGGCACAGTAAAAATATATCAAATGGCCTGCTTTCTTTAGCTACTTAACTTGGACTTGGTTCATGTTTAGCTTAATATATTGCATTTCATTTGAAACAATGACTGTTGTAATTATGGGCAAG
This sequence comes from Regalecus glesne, assembly GCA_900302585.1. Taxonomy (NCBI): domain Eukaryota; kingdom Metazoa; phylum Chordata; class Actinopteri; order Lampriformes; family Regalecidae; genus Regalecus; species Regalecus glesne. Next base: position 15,641 of record OMLC01103463.1, on the reverse strand, counting down.
TGCAAATGTGGATGCTCAAGGCTGGGAAAAGTAAATGTTTCTTTAGTGCATTCCTGAAGGAGGGCCAGAAACCATGATGGAGATACCCTTCCTACTCCATAAGGAACTGGTGGCAGTTAATGTTTATTTTGTGTTCCATGGACTCCCACAGCAATGCTGCTGCTCTCTTGCACTGATTCTTGGTGATCTGTGTTCCTCAGGAATAGCCAACATCTTCAACCAACTTTCACTGCTACTTAAGCCATAGTGGCCATTGTTGTTGCCATAAACTCCTTTTTCTTCATTCTCATTGTTGTGACCGTTAGGCCAATAAATCAAGGGGCGGCATAGCTCAGTGGGTAGAGCGGTCGTCTGGCAGTCGGAAGGTTGCAGGATTGATCCCCGGTCCTGCATACAGCATGTCGAGGTGTCCTTGAGCAAGACACTTCACCCCTAACTGCTCCCCGAGCGCCATATGTTGGCAGCTCACTGCTCCTGTACAATAGATTGGGTCAAAAATGCAGAGAAATCCAAATTTCCCCTTGCGGGACTGATAAGGGAATCATCATTATTATTATTATTATTATTAAACTGACCTCAGAGATGGTTACTGGTCTGTGTGGGCTATTCTTGAAGATGTTATATTTCCATGGCTGTGCCCTGTGAAGAAGTCAGTCACAGTGCTTTTCCCAAAACAACCAATGTCCCTTCACCTTGCTTCTGCTAACTGTCACCTTTTTGTCCGAGGATGAAAATGAGTTGCAATGAAGTGCCACTCTTTCATCACTTCTCTCAGGGAGGATGAACTTATTCTTTTGGATTTATAGAGGGTAGTAGTGAGATGGAAGGTATCAGTTTGTGCTCTTTTCATTCTACAGATTGATATGATGCACCACTGCTTAGCTCATTTGCCCTTTGAAATATTCCAACTGTTGGGTGACTTCTAAAGATATTACTTTGGTACATCATCTTTATTTCTCCATGTTTCTTCATGTGTAGCATCTCGTCAAGATGAAATCTGGGCATGTGCAAAAGGGACAAGGGGATAAACAAGATTTTGAGTTTCAGTGGTTGTTGAACATGGCAGAGTGAGCCAGCTGGGTGAGAGATGAAGAGGCGCACTGGCAGCCAGTCAGCTGGCACCGTTGTAGCTGTTTGAGAGGCTGTTTTGGTGTTATAGTGAGGACTTCCTGGATAGCTGTTCCGGGCCACGGTGCAGCTCTGATGCACCTGGTATTTTTATAGCAACAGTGAATCTCTGCATTAATTCAACCCATAACATGCTCTTGGAGTCCATCTAGTCTTATAATGAGCACAGCAAAGTGTCATTAGGTAGATGAATCACGGTAAAATGAAAACTTAGAACATCTATGAAATTCTGTCTGTAACCTTTTCGAGCAACTCCAGTCTTCTGTTTTGTGGAAGTGTCCCCCAGTCTGCTTGTAAGTGATATGTAAGATTTTTACAAAAACTCATACAAGGGGTGGCATGGCTCAGGAGGTAGGGCTCCTGAAACCACCAATCCAAAAGATTGGTGGTTTGATCCTTGGTTCCCTGGTCATCCCTCCACACTTTGTCGAGGTGTCCGGAGCGAGAGACTGAACTCTTGACTGCTCAAACCCTGAGATGGAGTGGAGACCTGTCCAGGGTGTTTCCCCACATTTTGCCCTATGCGTGCTCGGATAGGCTCTAGCATGACTCCATGTCCTGACTTTGATAAGTGGTTGACAATTGATGGACATGAAGTCAAAGACAAATTTCTCCATGTTTTGTGAAATGATGGCAAGAACTAGAAACTCAACAGAGAGCTAGACACAGAGCTAATCAAGGGACCCCCCCCATTTTGTACCACCTTTGTTTGCTAGACAACTACAAATATGATCAGAGTTCAGTCAGATTACTTTGAAATCTGAAATGTAGTCCGCTACTGATGACAAATTAAAGACAAATTATTAAATTAAATAATTATAATTATTTACATCATCCATTGGATTACAAAAGTGCAATGTAATTTGAGTAATTCTGGAGTATTTTTAGATTACGTCAAAATCCAAAATGGAAAATATTGCACCTTTTATATTTTTCTTTGTGCATGTTCAATAATCCAGGTAAGGAAATCACTAAAAGGTCGAATCAGATTATTTGGACACTGCATTCGCTGAATGAAACTTTTCATCACTCATACAGGTGGCATGTGACTCCCTGTGGAGTGGGCTTTGGGCTTTGTAACTTTGTAGATGTTTCACATGTACCTCCCAGCTGCATGACAAACCAAAGCAAAATAAAAAAAAAAAAAGTAGGATTACCGCCTGGTAATCTAGTCGAATATAGCAAGCCATATGCATCTGTCAACCCTAGCCAACAACTGAAAGGGGAGGAAAAACATTTTTCCCTTGAGAAACAACCCAAAGTTTCATTTTCTGTCCGAGCTGCTGTCTCGGTCACTAGAACAGGCATGAAGAAATCCCTGATCAGGTGTCCTTTGGAGGGCATAACCACGGACGAAAGGCAGTGATTGATATATGTATCAGTTAAATGTAATGTGAGAGACAGGAGCCTGTATAGATGACACAAAGCAGGATGTCTGTTTCCAGGGTCCCTCATTTCATCTGGGGTCAACCCCGACCAACCATTCCAATTTATCCCCATCAGAGTACCTGCCAACACATACACATCACCCCTACATGCTTCATATTCTCACACACACACATGCACACCATGTGGCACCTCATACTTGTGAGGACCCCTCATTGACTAAATGCATTCCTTAAGCTTAACTTTACGCTGACCATAATCTAATCCTAATTGTAAATTTAACCCTAAATCCAAGTCATAAGCTTTTCTTCATGGTGAGCCATAAAATGTCCCCCTTCTTCCTCTCCTAATGGGTAGGATAGAGAAACATGGCACACACATGCTCATCCTATAGAGATATCATTGCTAGTCTTTATCACCCTTAACTTGCTCTCATAACAAATTGCTCAGCATTTTCCTTTGGATCTCGTGTAGGATGTTCTACATAACTACGGCTTAAGTGATGGATTGTCTAAGTGGTCTGAAGGTGACTGAAACCTGGGTAATTGTCGGCATAAATCTCCCTGCCACCTCACTTTTGCCAAGATAATAGGGTTATCCATCTTCCCATTAGAGTTCAAATGAGGCTGAAATGGGACAGGGACATGACAGTGTGGGCCAACCTTGTTCTCCTTTTCCAGGCAAAGGAAACCAAGTCTGACTAAGGGAGCATTTCTTGTTGTCAGGGAGAGACACTCGTGGGATGTACGAGTGCTTGCGTTTCCCCTTGTTCAGAGCGGGCCACAGCAAACCTCAGCTCGTTCGGTGAAATCCATCCTTTGGCAATGTGGCAGCTGTCGACAGGGAGCGATGCCGTGGAACACACAGAGCACATTATGTACCATCGGTCTTGTAATTCCCTCTGACAGCCAGACAGAAATACTTGGGTAACGTGACATACACGTGCACCTTCACCCTCATCGGGGATTTAAGTTTGTAGTATGTAACAACTTTTTTAGAATGAGGCCTGGTTGGCTTGTGGGCTATGGATCCCAGAGATGATGATAAGTCCCTCATCTGTCCAGAACCAAATGGTTCATCTCATTCAGACTCTTTCTTGCCCTCGCCAGACCCTCTTGGACCTCTTTTATCCTTTACTCCATCAGAAGTTTATTGTGAAACCTTTCGATCTGACAGACTCAGTTGTGCAGCCCCAGACACCACTTGGAATGAGAACCCCCCCCACCCCATCCCATTGCCACCCTTCTCTCGCTATAGGGCATGTGTACATATACCCTCTGGAATGCCAGAGAGGCATTGTTATATTCTTTTCAAAGGTCTTCTGAGGTCCGTGAATGTTATGTTCCCAAGCCCTCCAACGTAATGTAAAGTCGCAGTCTACTAATTGCTTTTTGGTTGGCGGTTCCATGGAAAGAATAGCCTGTCTGTGGTCACAGCACCATGGGGTCGTTCTACAGGACTAAGAAGCATCAGCTAGCATGTGTGCCTGTCCATAAGGGCTGAGGATATCACAATAGCAACAGTTAAGAGTGAGGGGGCCATCTGAAGGAAACCATTGTCGTTGAGCTGGGAAAAGGATTTCAATGCATGGAGTTTGGCATTGTGGTTGCCCTCTTACATTCATTTAACCAGGTTTTTGGAGGAATCAGAGTCAATGTTGTACAAAACTGCAAGAAAACTGGTAATACTACATCGAATGATGGGTTACCGTTGGTTGGAAAATTCCTTATGCAAGACATCAGCAACTTGCTATTCGGCTCTGTTAGTATGAGACATGTTTTTTGGGGGGTATGTAAGTGGGGCAGCAATGCTCAGTGGGTAGAGCGGTCGTCTGGGGATCGGAAGGTTGTACGCTCGATCCTCACACCTGCAGAGAATCGTGTCGAGGTGTCCTTGAGCAAGAAACTGCTCTGACCTGTGATAGACTGGCGACCTATACTGGGTATGTCCCCGCCTTTCGCCTAATGAGGACTGAGATAGGCTCCGGTTCTCCCCACGACCCGATTTCAGATAAGCGGTTGATGAATAATGGATGTGTATGTAAGTAAAAGCTGAGTGGTGCCCACTTAACCTTCTGTAAAATGATTGTTATAGCTTCTTACATGGATATTTCCAACCATTACAGAGAACGGTTGCTTCAGATCCCTCTGAACGAGAAACATTATAAAGCATACTAAAGAAAGCTAATCATTGGCATCTGTGCCTGCTGAGTAAAGGTTTTATCTGAGCTGGATTTTGTTTTTCTGTTCTTTTCTTGTCCAGAATAAAAGGTCTGCAGGTGCCCATGGTGATAACGCCTTCACCAGTTACATAATCATCCTTTTATGAATGGGGACGTGAGCTACAAGTGACAGAAGCAGCCAAGTCAAGTGTCCATCTTCTGGTCTGGCAGCCTCTCTGGAAGAGAAAAGGTCAGTTTAACACTGCAGGAACAGCCTGAGGTGGCTCATACTGTCTTGTAGAGAAGACCCAGATGTCTGAGAGTTGATTTCTATATCAATTTCTTATAGTAGGTTTTAGCATGTCTTACATAATAGCCTAATAATGTGAAGACTACTGCGGCTGTGGGTTTGAACCCACTGCAGGGTGTCAGGAAATTAAATGACTAATTAATTAAATTAAATGATTCATCACAGCAGCAGATATTTGAGGGGGTAGGAAATTACACGTCGTTAGCCCTCCCTGCTCTTTTTCAAATGTATGTTTGTTGGATCATTTAGAATTCTTCCGTTGATTTTCGTTAAAAAAAAGGTATTAGAATTTGAATTTGCATGTTGTGTGAGCTTCAGTAGTTCAGGGATAGAGCACATGCTTTGGTAAATGACAAACCAGAGGTTGTGGGTTCAAACTCATCACAGGGTGTCAGGACGGGCACCTGGTCTTAATCCTCGAAGCCTACCCTGGGATGGTGTGGTGACCTGTCCAGGATATTTTCTGGGCTTTCACCCAATTGCTGGGATAGGCTCAATCAGATCCACATCAAACATTTGTGATCAAACCTGCGAACTTCTGAGACGGCTATACCCACTGTGCCATGCTGCCCCCATGTAAATAGATATTTGCGTTTAAATTGGGGTGGCATAACTCAGGAGATAGGGCAGTCATCAGTAATCAGATTATTGGTGGTTTTATCCATGGTCCCTGCAGAAAGTGTCTTTAAGCAAGACTCTGAACCCCTAACTATTCCCAAAGGCACTGTGGCTGCCCACTGTTCCTATACACAGAATTTGTTAAATGCAGATAACAAATTTCATTGTATGTACATACAATGACAAATAAATGAAGCTTCTTATTCTTAAGTCGTCAGGCTGGTACTTATAAACCCAGTCAATGATTACATTAACCCTAATTTGAAAGCCTATCACAATAGGTACACTGTCATAGTTTCACCACTGGCCAATAGTTTTTCTCATTTGCATTTTTACTTTGAATGTGGGACTGTTCAATGAAACGGCTATCAGTTCATCTTTTCAGTGGCCTCTGCCTGTCTACTTCATGGCAGTCTTTGGTTTTGAATAAATAATGGTCATAATTGTTCCAGCTTTCCTGCTTTGTCAAAGATTTACCAATGGTTTGAATTAGTTTTTATTTATTTATTCTTTTTCCGAGGAGATGAATACGATGTGTCATGACAGTCTGGCTGCCTGACTGACAGGCATACTGAGTTATGACCATTGCATGAATAGGCAGAAAGCTTAACCGATGAAATGGAGCGTTGCTATTTGGTTTGATGCTTTTGCCAGAGAAGAGAACGATATTCCACCATCTGCCCAGTTCAGTTTTCCATCCATCCATCCATCCATCTTCAACCACTTATCTAAAGCCGGGTTACTGAGGTAGCAGTTCCAGCTGAGTACCCCAAACCTGGCTTTTCCCAGGCCACATCAACCAGTTCTGACCAGGAATTCCCGAGGCTTTCCCAGACCAGTGTGGAGATATAATCCCTGCACCTGGTCCTCGGTCTGCCCTGTGGTCCTCTCCCAGCTGGATGTGCCTGGAACACCTCACTGGCTTGGTTCAGTTTTGTGCTGTGTATTTCCTAACATCAGTTATGTTATGATGGACTGTTGTGTGGCCAAGCTGATGCCTCACCAGCCTAAATCTGACAGTCACATTCAGTCTTGACGCTGTTCACTGAAAAACATCTTGCCTAGACAGAAAACCAAGCAACCTGCACATTTTCATATTGTTACTGTACAACACCACTTGGGATATTGACAGATGGTTTAGTTTAGGGAGAAAAATATGGTAAGGGTCCCCACAAAAATTTAAGAGAAACTCACTAATCCCATAATGACCCAGTGTGGGAAACATAGCTGAAAGCCATGAAATATTAGGTTTAAGAGATCCCAGGTAACTGTGTTAGTGGGTTTTCCCAGTCTTGAGACTGGCAATTTGAGCATTTGTTAATGAACCATGTGGCTGCTTCTCAGCTGTAAACGGACAGATGATGACCCCCACCCGTGAAACTTATCCCTCAAGGTGTTCTTTTTAAAGTCACCCCCCCCTCTTCCACACACGCACACACTCGCACAAAACACCTAAAACCAGAACCTGTCTCCCCCAACACCCTTAGGCCTCCCCACTTCCCCGCTCTTTCCAAGCAACAGCACATGCACATGTCCTCTTCGAGTGCACAGAGCATAATTTTACACAATTAAACACAGCCAGCCTAGCCCCGAGCGAAACTCTGTTTTTATTTACAACCAACGACAGACGGTGCTTATACCCTAAACGTATGTCGGGCGAGGCGGGGGCGGAGGTGCAAGACGGCAGATTGTCATGATTGTGGCAACTCATCAGTGAGCAGCAGCCAATGCGAAAATGTCTCCCTGCAGGGATGTTGACTGTCTGTGGCCAGTCGCAGTGTAATTCATGTGTTTACATACATACATACATACAGTCACTCATAGATACGGTCACTCTATCAACAAGTCTTAATCTCTTGCACATTATAAGTCTCAAATGTAATCAGCTGCTTCGTCATCTTATCTGGTAGAGCTTTTTTATTGGTGTGGGAATATCTACATACATGTATGACATAGCACATGTAGAACTAGAGGAGCTGCAGAGCAGCCCAGTGGTTAGCGCTGTTGTCTCAAATTGAGAAGGTTCTTATCCTGTCCCACGTCCTTTCTGTGTGGAGTTTGCTTGTTCTCCACATGTCTGTGTGGGTTCTTCGGTGTGCTCTGGCTTCAACACCCGCCATCAACAAGACATGGATGTCAGGGTTGATACTCCTGCCTGTGCCCCTGAGCAAGGCAACAGGATAAAGAACTGGAGTTGGTCCCCAGGCGCTGTAGCTGTTCACTGTTCCTAAACAATAGGATGGGTTGAATGCAGAGAGCACCATTTGTTTTTCGTACGTACAATGAAAAATAAAGCTTCTACATTCAGGGTTTCATTCCCTTAAATGGCTCAGATGAAAATCCTCCTAAGACTCTTGAGAAAATTGAGGAAGGTGAATAAAATGGGCGATAAAGCAAATGAGGAACAATTCAGAACACAGTCTACAGGTTGGTGAGTTAGAAGTCACATTCATCAGGGGCTTTCTGCCTTCAAAAAGGTTGTTTTGGTCAAAGCTTGTTCTAGCTGAATGGATTATTTTAGAATAACATCTGGCCTAAGAGCGTGTAAAGAAGCATAACATTGTCTAGCCTCCATGGGCATGTATAGGCCACCATTGCTGACCTTATAGGCAGTCATTACAGCAGCTATGCCATGCATCATCATAAACCTTGCTGCTCTTATGCCATACTTTGTAATATGCGTCAGTCCTTTAGGGATGTTTGAGGTGGGACGGGCCTCGAGCTGGAAGGGAGAAGCTTTTGAGTTGTATCTATAATTTGATCTGAAAACAGGGCCAACAACAAACCAAAAGACAAATGATTGGATTAAGCTGAGCACGCTCTAGCATAGATGCAGCACAGAGTCAAATGTCTCTGCTAGCAAAAAGAATGTGCTGGCTGATATGCATGGAGTATGAAAAGGGATGTGCGGCCTGTCGCTGAGCTAATGCAGCCCCTTCAAAGTTTATCACACTCGTAGATCTTGAAATTCAATTATAATTCTGTTCTCCTCTCTCAGTGCTGTAATCTGTATGAAAAACATTCACTGCATGTCTATCCATCTTGGGCAAGTGACATTAGTCACCACTCACCTCTCAGGTGAGTGGTGACTAATGTCATACATGCCCCCCTCTTACCCTGCACCCGGTCTTCCCAGCTACTGGTGCACTGTGGTCAGACTGCATCCTCCCTCAGCTCCGGAGAATCCCGGTGACCTACATTCAACCGGAGTGTAGTTTCGGCTGCAGGCCGGGCTGTTTGCAGCCCCAAATCTGCAGGGTGCTCGCACATCAGCGCTCTGACCCACATCTCCATGGCAACAGTAATACAATGCCCCAGCGATGCACTGGCGGCTGGTGAGGTTGGTGGGAGGGACACAGCAACCCCCAACTTGGAGAGATGCAAATAGTGGGTTACACCCCTCCCATATTGTTTTGGTCCCTCCCCCTCCACACTCACACGTGCACACACACACACACACACACACACACAAACACACACACGTGCATGCTCACATGCACACACAGATATACGCCCCGCCCCGCCTGCCTATCACTCTCATTGCCTCTCTATTCAAAATCCTCCATTTTGATGGGGGATTATGGAGTCCCCTTGTAGATCAGGTTGAAGTTATGCGGTAGTATGAATTTATTTGTTTCCAATTTTGTTTGTAATTTTCTTGCCAGTTTGTATAGATAGAAAGCAGCAGTCAATATCAACAGCCGTGGTAGATTTAGATTTTCTTTGAAACTTTGCCTTCTCTAAGCCACAGATAACCCCTGTTGCTCCTCCCTTTCTATGCCATATGCTCCCATAATTCACTGCCAGCCACCCTGCCCGCCTAACACACATACACACACTTTACTCACCCCATGTGTTGAGTTGCCCAGTTAGTATGGAGGCAGTAGTAGTAAATATCCTCTTTCAGTTTTTATCAAGGCACCTTGTCCATTTGTGATGGCCTGGTTCATTAATGAAAATATAATAATAATAATTATTATTATTATTGTTATTATTATTGTAGGGAAAGTGCATATTGATGAACTTTTAGATTGTAAATACATCAGATTTAGCCATCAGACTAATTTTCATCAGGCAGTTAGGGGTCCTGCCTCTTGCTCAAGGACACAATGACGTGCATGCTTTCTGAAGGAACTGGGGATCAAACCACCAACCTTCTGATTACTAGAAGCTATTAGAAGATAACATTTTTATGACACAAAGCACAAACCATGGATCCCACATTTCTGTGAAAATATACAATGAAGAAATTGTATTAATTAATATAACAGCTGGCCAAAGCGAAGGAAAAGTAACTTTTGCATGACTACTGTAGGTCTTTGGCTGTTGTTGGACTACAGTGGGTCATTTTACAGCATTTGTTCAATGCCCGCACAGAGAGGAAGCAAGGCAGTTTGGGCTCGGCTCACATTACAACGTTTGCCCTGTGTCGACACAGTCTCTCTCTGGCCAACAGAACCCCCAGTAGGAATCAGGCTGCGCCGTCTCGGATTCATCACAATAATACATTGTCACTTCACTTTAATGTTGGGGGAAACCTTCCCTGCCAACACCATTACACGGCTTGGATGACACTGGCGACAATTGCTGCTCTTGTCTTTTCTGTCTCCATGTCTCAGGGTACCTGCCGTGGTGGTTTGTAACGGGGTCACCGACCACACTACGGCAGCCAAGACGGGCCACAGGCCCACCTCCAGTAACTGACATTCTTTTAGCTGCAGAAATTTGTTGAATTAGCGACAGCATTACTGTTCTTACCAGGCAAGTGGCTGATTCAGTGCACGATCCAGAGATTATGATGCAGGGCAGCACTCTCTGGCAGCCCCCCAAGTCTGTCAACTCTGAGTATATGGCCCGTTTCCTTGCTGTTCACCGAACCTGTGTTCTGAAAGGTGTTGTACTGTGTCCACTAGCTAAATACACCGCGTGCTGAGATTAGCTTGATCCTGGTTGCTCCAAGACTAACATTTTTAGGAGTCGCTAATCTGTATGCTCAGGCTCACCTTGCTCTAAGGCCCCACACACCGTGAAAGCGTGGCATTTGTTGTTGAAATATTGTCGTTTCTGGAGGGCCTTGGCCTCCATGTTGGTTCATTCCAATTGCGGGTTTACTTTATCTCAGTTCTGCAGGGAAAGTACGAACATCACACTGAACAACTTCATAAATCCCGTCCCACTTCTTTTCTATGTGGAGTTTGCATGTTCTCCACATGTCTGTGTGGGCTTTTCCCTGGTGCTCTGGTTTCCTCTCACCATCAAAAAGACATGCATGTTGGGGTTAATACTCCTGCCTGTGCCCCTGTCCAAGGCAATAGGAAAAAGAACTGGTCCCCGGGCGCTGCAGCTGCTCACTGCTCCTATACAATAGGATGGATTAAATGCAGCGGACACATTTCATTGTACGTATGTAGAATGACACATGAATAAAGCTTCTCTTCAAACTTCTGCATAGATTTTGAGAGCTGGCATGGTCGAATAAGGGGGATGGACCTGTATTTAGATCATGAGATATCGAGAAAGTAACTAAATAAGATAATAATTGTTCCCTTCAGTCCCACAAGGGGATAATTGCAATTCTCTGCGTTTGACCCGTCCTATTGTATAGGAGCAGTGGGCGGCCAACATGTGGCATCTGGGAAGCCTTTAGGGGTCCAGTGTCTTGCTCATGGACACCTCAACATGTTTTCTGCAGGACCAAGGATCGAACCTGTAACCTTCTGATTGCCGGATGACTGCTCTACCTAATGAGCTATGCCTCACCTGTGCAGCAAAAGATATTTACTACGTCAAACTCCTCGGGTATATCATTTGAAGGTGTTGAGCGTATTCACAAAATACATCGTGGATGCTGTATATCAAAATGAATTCAGATTGCCGTTCGTCAGTGTGGTCAAGATGAACAGTTACAGCGTTTAAGAGCTGTTAAAGTGACGGTTAATCTGATAGTCCGACAACACGACTGAGCAGGACGGGCAGCTGTTTGGTTCAGTCATTTTTATTAGAGGACAGGTGAAACGGGATTCTTCTCACCATTGTAATACCAAATTCTTTCAGTCATACACAGTTCACCCCTGTTTTTCCTTCCATGTTAATCTAATGCGGAAATCACAATGAGCCTAAACGAGAGGTCCCTCTCCCGTCCCCTCCCCCATCCCCTCTGGCCTAAGGGGTCACCAGGCTGATATTCCATCCACTCCATCTCGGCTCCCATTCTATTCCCTCAAACAAGCTTTTCCAGTCTGTCAGCCGCACACCATAGAAACCAACCCTAATGGAGAGTCACAAAACAAAAGCTCCCAAAAGCATAATGTGCTCGAGTACAAATCTCCCTCCACCAAGTGCAACAAAATTCCCTTTAGTCATGACATAAAGCCTACAGAAAACCGGTTCCCTGCATTAGTCTCAGTATAAGTCCTGAAACTGATCTGCAAGATTTCATTTCATCCCGGGGGCCCCAAACAGTGTCCTCGTATACCAGACTTGTAAGGCATTTTTCACACTGACGTGCATGTATATCGGTATGTGACACAAGTTAAAATGCCAAGCATGTTGCTTTGCCTACATTTTGCTACTACTCAATTCTACTAACACACTCAATTCTGCTTCCTACTGTTTCACATCTTTGCATAGAATACAGCATTTTTGCTCTCATGCACATGAAATGGTGCTGCTTTACCCTGTTGCTATAGTCAAACCTTATAGTATTTTATTGCTCTTGTGTGCTGCGATTGATTCCTGTGTGCTTTTAATCCTGACTGGGAAGCAAATTTTTTCGGGCCACGGTAGCTCAGTTGTAGAGCGTGCACTTTGGGAACTGACAAGCCAGACATCGTGGGTTTGATCCCACAGCTGGGTGTCAGAAAGAGCAGCTAGCCTTTAGCACACAAGCTCCATCTAAGTCGGCGTCCACGCCCACAACATGGGGACGAATGGTGACGTGTAAAAATGAACCTCACTGGGAAGATAATTTCCCATTCAGGAAGAGAAATTGATTGATCTTATGACTCGTACCTAAACTGAATTCAAGACATTCTAAATGTCCTCCACCACGACTCTTTACTAAGGGCAACATACCAGCTCAACAAGTCAGGTTGTGGAGGTAGCAGTTCTAGCCAGTCTAGTTATTTATTTATTTTATTTATTTCTGGCAACGTCAACCAACTTTGACTGGGGGATGATTTTAAGGTAAAAGTAGTTTCAGCTCCATCTGTCTGCTTCACAAGATATTCTCCCCATTGGGTTCCTGAAAACCCTTAAATCCCATCAGTGCCACCAGGCTGATGTTCACCTTCAGCCCTCTCACCTTTTAACCTTTTGACCTCCAGACTTCAAGAGCAGCTGGTGGATGGCAATCCTCCTGGGATCATAATAGATTTAAGACTGCCTCCACACTAATCCAGAGAAATTAGAAAAAGCTGTTTTCCTGGAGAGAAAATGGTTAAAAGGTTTTCTGTGCACACTGATGATGTTTTCCCATCCTCTTTGGAAATGGTCACCATTGAAATGGCCAACAATGGAAAAATGCTGAAATCATTTCTGTTGGTCATGTGCGCGGGGCTGGAGCTGGCAAATGTACACCGATTACATGACAATCATATTTCTGTGCTTTCTTAATGCTGCTTCCACCGTCCTCTTTGCAATACGACGACAGCTTTCTGATATTTATCCAATTTGGAGTGGAAAAACATGTGGAAGGAAGGCCAACAAAGTGGAGAGTAAGATGTTGTTGTTTTTTTGGTCAAACCTAACCATTTCAGTGAGGAAATACTCTAGGGTTGAGTCTGAACCTGGTGCAGGCTACAGTCGACAACGAGGCACCATAAAAACCAACAAGTGTTTAGCAAGTCCTCAGTCACCATCCCTCAGATGTTCCTGAGGCTACGGATGACAGCTGCTGTTGTTGATAATCCTTACCCGCTGGAAACTTTTCAAGACACATATCACGTGTGTTATTATTCACTTGAACTAAATTGTGTTTTGATCTCATAACCTCCCTAGTTTAGTTACCCATGAGCTTCTTTTGTAACATATTTTCACATTACTCCTCATGTCATCTTTTATTGAAAGTATCTGTTCTTTTTTCTTGTTTTGGAGCTGTTATACTGTGTGATACATTTGTGCAACATTGGTAATTTGGCTCATTTGTATGCTGCTTAACTGAGAATGTGAATCGGTACTCATTGATGGTCAGGCAGTTTTCAGGAGAGTGTCAATAGAGGTTCTCCATCATCAATCGCTTATCTGAAGCTGGGTCACAGATGTATCAGCCCCAGCAGGGGAACCCAAACCCCCCTTCTCCTGTCCACATCCACCAGCTCTGACTGGGGGTCCTGAGGTGGTCCCAGGGTGGAGATATAATCCCTCCACCTGGTCCTCAGTCTACCCCGTGGCCTCCTCCTAGCTGGACGTGTCTGGAACACCTCACTAGGGAGGAGACCAGGTGACCTCCTGACTAGATGCTGAACCTCCTCCACTGGCTCCTCTCTAGGTAGAGGAGCAGAGGCTCTACTCTGAGACCCTCATGATGACTGACCCTCTCCCCCTGTCTCTGAGGAGACACCAGGCCCCCTCCTAATCACTCACACCTTTAAGTAATCTAGAGACTCTCAGTCTTTTTATTAGATGAACATGGATTTTACCACAGGTAAGTTTTGTTCCTGTTT
>OMLC01103460.1:3714-21942 GCA_900302585.1 Regalecus glesne | reverse complement strand
CTCTCAGGCGGGCCGTAGTTTCCCGAGGCGGAGCTTCGCCAGGCCTAGCTGGATGGATGAAGACACTGTGGATTCCGCGGGAACCTCTGAATCTGTCTTCTTCAGCAAGGTCAGCGAACATGACCGCTGTCATGTTTTCCAATCATATTTTATGTTTTCAACAGCTGACTAAAACTGATGTCGACTGCAAGTCCTAGAGAAACTCTCCTCCTGGTGGTCAACGTGGACAACCCATTTCAGCACATCTGCTTCTGTTAACAAATGACATCAGCTAATACTCTGATTTGATTGGTCGGTCACCATCACACACACTGTCAGTTGGGCTTTGAATGGTTGCTTAGCAGCATCATCCTAGTTAGCAAGCGGGCTCGCTATCCAGCGAGTTAAATCAACCTCCTGAGAAATGACTGTTCAGGGTTAGCAAGTCAAATGATGCTACTGCAGCCGGACACTCCTAACATTGCTACTCCAAAACTAAGATTGTCTGGATTAAAGTCACTAGACTGGATCTTTAAACTGGATATGAGTGATGACAAATGGCATTGTGTTGTGTGTCTATATAATTTGGCCAAACTAATCTATTCTCTGAAAATGGCCTGGCTAACTTCTGACTCAATCCCTCCTCTTCCCCGCCATCTCCTCCATCTCTGTTGTCCTTTCTCACCCAGATGGATGCCCATGATGAGTTGTACTCCATGGCCGATGATGTGTTTGAGTCACCCCCTATGTCGGCTTCATTCGCCCCTTCTGAGCAGCCAGAGCAGCATTTCCAGAGCATGTGAGTAAAACAGTCCTACCAAAGGGAATGGCTGTGACGGCAGTGATGTAGAGACCCGACTGAATTGTCCAAGACACGTCTGTCAGGAGAGATTCTGAGATCACTGTTGATCTGGATCAGCCAAGTTAAACAGTGCAGACTGTTAAAATCAGTGCTGTTGTGAGGATTTTTTTTAACCTGATCATTGATGATGGATGGATGGATGGATGGATGGATGAATGCGATCTGATATTGAGGATCTACCAATACTGATTCCCATCTGATATTCATATTTCCTTGCATTCATTTTTTTTGCCTTACAGTTTTTTATTTTTAAAAGAAAATTATGTTAATGTCCTGGTTTTCTCCTGTTGTACATTTACGCCATGCATTTGTTCACCCCATCCCTTGTATCATTCTTTCCCTTCCTCCATCTACACCTCATTCCTCTTCTCTCTTTCTCCTAAATCCTCCCCTTCTCTCCCCTCCCTCCCTCTCTTACTCCCTTAACCTCCCCCAGGAAAGATGTGTCGCGGACGCCCAAGACGCCAATAGCTGTTGCAGAGAAGAGCCAGCCTCGCCGAGGCCGGCGCATTGCCTCTCAGGTGAAGCACTTTGCCTTCGACAAGCACAAGCGTCAGTACGGCATGGGCGTGGTAGGCAAGTGGCTGAACCGGCACTACCGCCGCAGCCTTAGCAGCAACGTGCAGAAACAGCTGGACGACTTCCACAGCCACAGGTTATTTACACACACTTACACTAATATGAGAACCAAGTTGACTTGGTGTACACATTGTGTGTAAGAGAAAGTAGGTTTCCTCCCTTTTTGGAAGTGGATATCTACTCGTTTGACTGGAGAGTTCATATTACAGCCAGGAATACTTTTAAATACAGAGGCATGGCTCGGGAGGTGGGGCAGTCTCCCAGTTATCGGAAGATTGGTGGTTAGATCCCTGGTTCCTTCAGAAAGTGTGCTGAAGTGCCCCTGAGCAAGACACGGAACCTTCAACTGCTCATGTAATGGAAATGTATCAAGTTTCCATTTTTATTCACCACATAATTCTGCTTACGTAAGCACCTAACTTCCAGTTCAATTTGACACCAGATAGTTCCCATCAGGTCACTCAACTCAAAACTCAACGGGTCAAACACATGACACCTCCATGTGATCAAAGTGGTGCAAGGCTGGACCCAGACCACAGTAAAGAACACCCTGACACATCCTCAGACCTAACAGACTGCTCCAGGAAGCCTGATAAACATCATTGGCTAATATCTGTCTAGAGATTCAATTTGATTTTCAGATTTCCACCACACTCAAGCCCTGCGATGGACCGGTGACCTGTCTAGGGTGTTTCCTCACCTTTTACCCAATAAGTGCTGAGATAGGCTCCAGCCAAGCCTCACGACCTGACTTTGGATAAGCAGTGACAATGGATGGATGGAGGGATGGATTTTTAAGCCTAGACATATGCTAATATCTAAATTAAAGATGTCTTCAACTCAAAACTTGTGTCCAGTGACGAGCTTATGACTTAGGCCAACTCTGCTCTGTTTCAACAGGCCCTATTTTACCTACTGGATCACCTTCGTCCATATAGTCATCACACTGCTGGCCTGCTGTACTTATGGCTTCGCCCCCGTTGGGTTTGCTCAGCACTCTAAATCTGAACTGGTAAGTTCCCAGCAGAACTTGTTTCACTCCAAAACCAGATCTCTTCTTCATTTGTCCGGACACAAAAAAATAAATAATCCACCACTGCTGATCCTGATATGCAAAAAAGGTTTACCAACAAAACATTCGTCATTTCCATGTAACTGTCAACATGACTGAAAACTCTAACATCTCTTCTATTGGACATGTGCAGCCTGCTTAGCATGACAAAAACACGTTTGTGTTTTTGAAAAGGTCCGTTTTCTCTGTCCACATTGATGCCAGACCAGCATTTTGAAAAGTACCCACTGTGGAAAAGACTTCTTGAGTGGTTGAAAGTACAGGCTTAGTATAAATTCAAGGTAAAATTGGATTGAAAAAAATGAATTCAAATTCATCCATGTGAGTGTTGACATGGCATCAGAATGGATCGTTGTGATGGAAAATGTTAATTTTCATACGATCGTAATGGTGACCATGAGCCCGAGACCAGCCTGCTCTGCTCATGCCGTTAGCTTCAAGCGTCCTCTTGTTAATTCGTCATGTGATGACCATGAGCTTGAGATCATCCTGGTCTGCTCGTATCAGAAAACTCCAAGGATGCACCTGTTCATTCCCTGTGTCTGTTGATGCTCGGCCCTCTCCTTTACTAACCCACTCACAGTGTAAGAAGCAGAAACAGAAAGCCTTTCCTTGGCGCAATGCAATGAAGACCCTGATCTCTGCATGCAGTCGGCCCATTTGCAAATGCTGAAATGAAACTCACTGAAAGACAAACCACATCAGAACTTCCGCAACACTCTTAAGGAACAGACTTTAACGGACACTGACTTTGAATGGGTTATGATTATCATATGAAAAAACACATTTCCATAAACTCATCCTATTTTTCATAGCTTATGACTCATCTGTCTTTTCTACATTTTTAATGCATCTTTTTACAGAGTATATGGTTTTGAGTTTATCTGCATTTAGCTTTCTCCCTTCCTCTGTAGGTGTTGAAGAACAAGGGTGTCTATGAGAGCGTCAAGTATATCCAGCAGCAGAACTTCTGGATCGGCCCTAGCTCTGTGAGTATCCATCACATTTACCAGGAAGAGCTTCTACTCATAGCATGCAGTACAATCTAGAACAGCCTAGTCAGACTGCCCCTCACATTAGAGGTTTAAAGTTTCACATGAATCTCTTTTCATCTTCCAGCCCAATACGATTTTAAATATTCTTTTGTTTTGATTTCACATAAAGCGTTCAAAGTTATAATAATAATAATAATAATTATTATTATTATTATCATCATGTATATCCTTTATAGTGCATGGATATCTATATATAGATACTCGTACAAACACACACCAACAGATTGCCTGTACATGTGTGGAATGAAACAGTCAGTGCAGGGATCAATGGACTGGTAGCCAGCTTCTGTATCAGTCTGTCATTTATGTGTTTGTCTTGCCAGGTTTGCATTTGTGTTATAACAGGAACCTTATTTCTACCCCCCGTTCAGGAGGACCTGATCCACCTGGGGGCCAAGTTCTCCCCCTGTATCCGTCAAGACCAGCAAGTGGTACGACTGATCCAGAGGGCCAAAGACCTGGAGAGAGAGTCGGGCTGCTGTGTGCAGAATGACAACTCTGGATGTGTGCAGACCCTCAGCACTGACTGCTCCGTATGTGGTTTACTCAAGCCTCCTGTAGCCCTCACCCACTGTTGGAACTCGTTAGATTCTGGCTCCTGATTCTGTCTCCACTGGAAACACCCTGGCTTTTGTTACCAAGCCTGATATGTGAAAGTACACCAAACAATCACTGACAGCAACGCTGAAATTATCCTTTGTATGCAGGAGACGCTGGCCACCTTCATGAAGTGGACCAATGAGAATGTCGACATCTCCAGGTCCTCTGGTGCTGTCTGTCACCAGGACCCAAGGTACTGGTCCTGCTTCCATAGTATGCCATTTCACAGCCATGATGATAACACATTGTGTAACTGACGGATGTATGTTATCAAGCTATGTGATTTTACATTAGTAGATAGTGTTACACTACATGTTACAGTGCAGTAAGCAGGTGATGTATTTTCTACTAAGATTCAGGTAAGTTTGCTATTGAGACTGGAAAAGAAGTCAATTTTTCTGCGTCACGATTAGTCACCACATTATAGGGGCTATGTTAGCTCAGAGTTAAGAATGCACATTTTAGGAAACGACGAGCCCGATGTTGTGGGTTTCGACTCCACTATGGGACATCAGGAAAGGCATTTGGCCTTAATCCCCAGTCTCCATCTAAGTCTGTGTCCATCCCCACATTGTGGGGACTAATCCTAACACATAAAAATGGACCATATGTTAGAAATACTACACAGCTTGTATGAACTACTGATGGTGGCTCGTTGTCTTGAATGTGATCATGTCTTCCTGTGTCTCCTCCTGGTGCATACTGGGAACAGAGTGTGTGAGGAGCCGGCCTCTGCAGCACCTCACAACTGGCCTGATGACATCACGCAGTGGCCGGTGAGGACTCGCTAGTGCAGTGCTGATCCAGAGTCACACGTCTTTAGTTTGACCCTGTTCTGGAGAATTCTTAAGTTACAACCCATTGTCATGCATATCGATTATGATATAGTTTTTCTCACTGGTTTTGCTGTGGAGATTTTAGATACAGGGTCCCCTCTGGACTCAGCTCTATAACAGTATCTCACAGGGTATCTCAACACGAACCTTAAGCCCTGACCTTTGTCAGACAGCAACAAAATCCCTCATGTTTGGTTGGACAGTGTACACAATAGTGTCCAGTTCCCCTGCAACCCCACTTTGGATAAGCAGTTTATAATGGAAGGAATCTGATTGTATTTCCTGGACCCATCAGACACTTGAGCTGAGTCCAGTGATATTCCCTCGTCCAAGTTTTCCACGAGGACACTGGTGGAATCATCCTTTACAGTTTCACTCATGTTTTTTATTTATTTATCAGTTCTTTCTCACTCCATTTTCTTCTTATGTGCTCCGTAAAGCACAGTGCACTGCTCTCAGCATGACGTGCAGCAGAGACACAGTTGGTCTTGACTTGAGAGCTCATTAGAACTAAATGCCATGATGAATTGTTGTGTATCGTATAGACTGATAACAAAGTTGGACGTCTTCAGTGTATCAGTTTCATCATCCATGCACTCATGTCTTCCTGCAGTTGTGCACGTTCCCCCAGAAGTGGAACCACACAGGCTACAAACACATGGACTGCAAAATAAAGGGACGGCCATGCTGCATAGGAACCAAAGGCAGGTAAGACAGTCCAGCCATCTCCGTCTGTTGTGTTGCCAACCAGCTGTATGTCTCAACCAGAAAATGGTAAAAATCACACTTTTGTCATATGGTGGCATAGCTCAGGAGGTAGGGGGGTGGTCCAGTAATCAAAAGATTTTTGGTTTGATCCCCAGTTTCATCAGAAAGTGTGTTGAAGTGTCCTTGAGAAAGACACGGAACCTTTAACTGCTTGGGGTGATTAGCCTGGTGGCTAAATCTGATGGATTTACATTCTAAATGTTTGTTTATATGCACTGTCTCTATGAAAATTATTATCATTATTATTTTTGTTATTTATTATTGATTGTATTCATGCAGGTGTGAGATCGCTACCAGGGAATACTGCTCTTTTATGCACGGCTACTTCCATGAAGAGGCCACACTCTGCTCTCAGGTGAGTTTATGTGTGTCGGTGCGAGTGTGTCATCGGTCATTCTTCCCATGGTTAGCGTTGTTTTGACCCCTCTGTCCCAAAATCCCCCTTTTCCCAGATCCACTGTCTGGACGACGTGTGCGGCCTGCTGCCCTTCCTCAACCCCGATGTTCCTGACCAGTTTTACCGTCTCTGGCTCTCGCTCTTCCTCCATGCAGGGTGATCCTCCCACTGTTACACATAAACACGAGCAGCTATTCTCCAATAGTGCTGAAGTGATTAGTTGATTAGTTTATTAGTCAGTTGACAGGATATTAATCAATTGTAATTTTGGTTATTGATTGATCGTTTCAGAGACTTATCAAGTGAGAGGCTTGTTTTTATGTGTCACGATTAGTCCCCATGTGGTGCGGGTGGACACAGACTTAGATAGAGCTTGGGGTATTAAGGCCAGATGCTCTTCCTGACACCCCATGGTGGGGTTCAAACCTTCAATATCTGGCTTGTCAGTTCCTGCAGCACGCACTCTACCACTGAGCTAGTGTAATTTGTTAAATAATGGGCCCTGTTTTGATTGCTTAAAGTCTCACAAGTTAGCACAACAAAATCCTACATGCTGTGAAAATCCCTTTTGACTGACATGCTGAGAGGGTACATGGAAAAGGCTCAAATTTCTTTTCTTGAGACGATTACCAAACATTTCCTTCTTAGCCAGTCAGCAGAATTTCCACCATTCTGCTCACAGGGCATTATCTCCAAAACACTGCCCTGCCCCTGAAACGTGACCGGCTTACCCCCGTGAGGCCCTGTTTCAGTTTTAATGCCAGTCATTGATAAACAGCACATACATGTATTGGACCGCGGTGGGTCAGTGGTAGAGTGCTTGCCTCCATGTTGGGTGTCGCAGGTTCAATTCCATCGGGGGACATCAGGATAAGGGCATCCAGTCTTAATCCCTGATGCTCGGTAAATGTGAGACATATGATTTAAAGTGCTTTGAGTGGTCACTAGACTAGAAAAGCGCTGCATAAGAATGAGTCCATTTACCATGTGCATCCTTCCACATGTGCATGCATTTGCAGGCTGATGCACTGCCTGGTGTCAGTGGTATTCCAGATGACCATACTGAGAGACGTGGAGAAGCTGGCTGGCTGGGTCCGCATCTCCATCATTTACATCGTCAGTGGCATTACTGGAAACCTGGCCTCTGGGTTGTTCCTGCCCTACAGAGCTGAGGTAACCAACACACACACACACACACATGAGAGGTCCGTTTAATCCGTCACCATCAATCCCCATGTTGTGGGGGTGGATATGAACTTAGATGGAGCTTGGGGGATTAAGGCCGGATGCCCTTTCCGACAGCCTGTGGTGGGTTTGAACCCACAACATCTGTTCTCTCTTCTCACAAGGGGGTCTGTCTGATTCAGTGTTTTCCCTCTAGTCTATCTGAGCCTACACACCAGGACAAGCTGTCACATTCTCAAACTCCAGTTTCAGTTCACGAACTTCCTTGGCTGAACTCAGCATGTGATAGTGTTGGATTACCTACAGCTATTGGCATGTCCATTCCCCTCGGTGTGCGTTGTAAGACCCTATTTCACAGTTAAGGATTAACCTGATGCCATTATGGAGGTTAACAGAGGTTGTCCGCTGCAGGATGGCTTTTAATGTGTTTTTAATGGGGGGGGTTATTACACATGCTAGACATTGGACATAAAAAGGTGACTGGTGAAACTGCTGAATTCAAACAGCCTCAAAGATATTCTCATGAGTTCCACTGGAGTACGACAACTCACACAGGAAGAATTGGAAAAAATGGAAATGTATGGGACAGTGGTCCAGTAATGGGAAACACCAAGAGAATCATCAAATGGATAAAGTCTGACCAGAACTACAATTGAGCTCATTAAATTTGTCAAATTTGGTTTTAGGAGGTAGTCAGGGGTAGAACACATGCTTCAAGAACTAGAGCCAGAGCCAAAGGCTCACAGTGGGTTCAAACACACTGTGGTACATCTCGCTCCATCATCAAGCGCTTATCTGAAGTCGGGTCCCGGTTTCATACTGGAGCCTATCCCAGCTCTCATTGGGTGAAAGGCCTAGAAATACCCTTGACAGGTTGCCATTCTATCTCGGGGCTCGAGCAGTTAGGGGTTCAGTGACACTTTGGCAAACGTTCTGCTGGGGCTGGGGATCGAACCACCAATCTTCTTCTATACTATATAACCGCCTTATCTCCTGAGCTATGCCACCCCATTAGTCATGTTTATCAGAGAAGTCATGGAGAATGCCCTTGAAAAGTCCTGGAAGATCATTTGTTTTAAACACGGAGGAAACCCTGCTGGTGAAGATGTCCCCCTTGATGGGTGAAGAACTCTTCATTAACCTTCGACTACAAAATACTGAAACCATGCCTTCTAACCTCGACTTAACATTTTCTTGTTAAATTATGTACAGACTGACAAATTTAGTCTCTGTTCCACCTCTCGACATAACCGTAACTCCTGTCTAGGCCAAAACTGAACACTTTATTCCCTACCCCACAACAACAAGGTTATGTTTACCTCCATCTCCTGTACCAGCTGACCCCATGAGCTCCTATCTGGCACCTGTGTGGCATTGACCTGAGGTGTGTTAAGCCGTGGCTGTGCTGATGGTATGACTTGCCTTGACGTGGGAGTCAGAAATCCAGCTCTGCCTCTCACCTTGGGGGCCGGATAGCTTTGCAGGCTTTCACACACCAGGAATAGCCACCTGAAGCACACGCAAGGTTACCACACGAAGGATGGTCTAGCCAATTGCATTTTGTGTGGAATATACCTTTTCTCTGTAGTGTCAAGAAGACCCCTGTGGATTTAGTGATGTCTGACTGATGAGGCCATCAGCTGTAACTGTAACAACAATAACCCTACACTATAATGATAATAATAATAATAATAACCCTTACTGTGATAATTGTAGTAGTAGTAATGGTAATAATAATATAACCCCAACAATAATAAGCCTATATAATAGTAATAATAATAATAATAATGATAATGATGACATAATAACCCTGTACTATAATAATAGTAATAATAATAAGCCCATACTCTGATGATGATGATGATGATGATGATGATGATAATAGCAACCCTATACTATAACAATAGTTCTATACTAATGATGATAACCTTAACCAACCCTAAGGTTTTTTATGAACAGGTTTTTAATGAAGCAGACATGAGGGGTGCCGAAGACTCACAACATGTTTTGTTTTTATGCTTTGGTTACATTATTTTCCCAGTTCCTCCAGTTCAGAAACCATTCTGTCATCATCCAAAACAGGTCATGTGCCTTGTCCCTCATCCAGCCATGTCGGCTCTCATTAAAATGACAGGTCCGGAGTACCAGGTGCGAGTAGGTCAGACTAGTTTGCATCTCCGACTTACACGTGGGAGATGCGAGAGCTCTTTGGGTCAGTGGCATGGGACAAAGCTCTGTGGTGTGATCTTCTATGACCAGATCTTTAGAAAGAGAAAGTCAACTCACAAGCCTGGTTGACAGGGGTCACTTAGCCACAAGGTGACTGGGAAATCTGAGTCTCAAGACATCAGACGTATGTCACATGTCCGGGGGAGCTGGATTTGTACGCTATCACAGAGGTGGGCCGGTCTGCAAACCCCACAGCTACGTGTTAATTGGCCTTAGAGCGGGCTGGGAGCTACACTGGTGCAAGCTGAAGCACCCGATATGGCGTGACTTTACTTTCCATGAGCTCCTTAGCAGATCCTTCCCATTCCTTCCCCGGTGTTTTGTTTTGAAAGAAAACTCTACATCGTTATGTTGAGTACTGGATTCTGATTGGTCAGTGAAAGCATTCTATGGCTGGTTGTTTTTGAAAGATTGGCCCTCGTCAAGCTGTGACCTCGGTACCATTCCTGTTCCAGTCCAAATGAATGTGCTTCGTGAAGCTTTTGTAGCATATCAGCAAGCTAGATATACAGAAAGAAGTCTAAATGATTTAAAATGATTAAATGACATCTGTCAATGTGAATAAATGGTGAATGGACTTGTTCTTATACAGCGCTTTTCTCAAAGTGCTTTACAATGAAGGCCTCACATTTACTGAGTCCCGTGGGGGGGGGGATTCAAACCCACTATACCTGAGATGAAGCTCTGCCACTGAGCCACCACAGCTCAAAGAAACATCAACTTTGTCACTATAAGTCGCTAACTCCGATGACTTAGCATGTACATGCTATCTATCCAGTGTGCCCTCTCTCCCACCAGACGTTGAGCTGGTGATGTGCATCACGGCAGTAGTGGATGTACTCATCCACATACATTCTGGTCATCGGGCTCACTCGGCATCTTCCGAGACGAGTGAACCACGAGACAGACTTGTGCCATTGTGTCTGAGGTGCGTTTGGCCAGAGGGCCCTGGTTTCCATCTGAATCCACTCTCCTCATTCTGTTCTCATGGTGGTGTAACTTCCTGACAGATTAGCCATCTGGCTAAATGCCCGGCCAAGCCTCCCAAACCAGTTCTGATGTCTCGGTAATCTGCACAATTTTAGTCTGACCTTGGGCCTGGCGGTGGATCTTTACAACCGATGTGAAATGAAACCCCACCGACGCTTATGGAAATTCACTTCAAAGATTCAGTGACTTTAAACCCACTGTTACTGTAGTGCCTTGGGCAGCTCAGTCACTGTCTCTGAGCAGGACCAACTTCTCCAGGGTTTTAAAGAAATAAAAAATAAAGACACCAAAGTAGACTGGCTGTCCTTTTTTATGACATGCATTAGCTCTTTTAGCTCTTTGACACCATGGTTCACAGCATCAGTCAAAGGGCCAGTAGCAGTGATGTGGATGATGCTGAGAGAGAGAGAGAGGACACCTCAACATGCTTCTCTGTAGGTGTGGGGATCAAACCTGCAACCTTCCAATCACCAGACCGCCCCCATTGTTGCGTGCCAGTGTTCCCAAATATGAACATGTGTCTCACTACCTGACGTACAGAGGATTCCCCATTTCACCATTGTAAAGGGTGGGGAGCTGGTCTTGTTGAGCAAGAACTTACTGCCCGCTGTATATCCAAGATGGCACCCGAGTTAAACGTCTCTTTCTCTCTCCTGTCTGTCTGTCTGTCTGTCTGTCTGTCTCTCTCTCCCAGGTCGGTCCAGCAGGCTCTCAGTTCGGCCTGCTCGCCTGCCTCTTCGTGGAGCTGTTCCAGAGCTGGCAGATCCTGGAGAAGCCCTGGAAGGCCTTCCTCAAACTCCTCGGAATCGTCCTCTTCCTCTTCATGTGTGGCCTGCTGCCCTGGATCGATAACATCGCGCACATCTTCGGCTTCCTCAGTGGCCTACTGCTCTCCTTCGCCTTCCTGCCTTACATCACCTTCGGGACGTTCGACAAGTACCGGAAGCGCATCCTGATCTTTGTCTCCCTGCTGGCCTACGTGGGGCTGTTTTCCTCCCTCATAGTGTGGTTCTACATCTACCCCATCAACTGGCACTGGCTGGAGCACCTGACCTGCCTGCCCTTCACCAGCAAGTTTTGTGAGAAGTACGACATAGACCACGACATCAACCATGTGGTGCACTAGTCGCTCACCGTGGTGCCGGAGCTAGCCCCGCCATCTCGTAAGCTAGCAAACCACTGTCCTCTGCAGCAAAGGTCAATGACTCTGTTTGTCATTCTTCAGGTCAAGTTGACGGCGTCTTACGACTGCACATGGTGCTGTGCTTCTTTATTTTTATCCTTTTGTTGATTGCAGAACTTGAGCTAGTTTAAAACCATGGCAGTGGAGCGGCGGTTCCCTCTCGGCCTGCCGACCTGCTCACAGAGTTTTCATTTGCCAGTGCCTCATCTGAGGGACACTAAGGGTACAGGGAGGGAGAGCTCCTGGAAACCATAGCTACAAGAGCCTGAAGGGACCTAAAGGAATAGCCCTTAAGTCAGGATGGGTCGGCTGTTGGTTGGCCCTGTGAAGCGTCATCACGTCACATATCCATGTACCTCTGAGGACATCTCCTGTTCATCACAACTCCGTTAAAAACGTTGTTTCTGTGCAGAAGAGTGGCTGCAGCGGTGGTGACTGGAGGGACTCAGAACGCTCACATCCTGAGAACTGACTTGTACAAAGATGCCTCTCGTTATTTGACGAGTGACGGTTGCCTCCTATTTTCACCATGTCTGCTTCTCTGCAGCCTTAAATGTTTTTTTCACATTCACTACAAGACAAAGACGGTCTCTGTGTTGTGCAGCGGTTTGCTGTAGCATCGCCAACACCTTCCCGCAGTGACCAAGGTCACATTTCCCCACATGTTTTAATAGTCACACTGCTGTCTGTTGTCCTGGCTCCCAGTACCATGTGGGAGCAGGTAAATGCTGTGATTTCTGTTAGATGGGAGGTCCGAGGGGCTGCTGGGGTAGCTCTGGGGTAGAACGTGCACTTCGGTAACTAATGAGCCAGAGGCCGTGGGTTTGAGCCCAACGTGGGGTGTCAGAAGGGGCATCCGGCCTTTATCTCTTCCAGGGTATTTCCCCACCTTTCACCCAGTGAGCGCTGGGATAGGCCCCAGCATGACCCCGTGACCCGATGTCAGATAAGCCGCTGACAACGGACGGATGAATGGATGGATTTACAATCATGTCGATACAGGGGACTGTTCCTGCTCGTCAGTGTTAACAATTAGCATCACTTTAAAAGCCTCTTATGCGTTTTTATTTCCATTTCTCTGATCAGCAGACGTGATACCCTCACAGCCACGGGTTTACATTGGACACTGCTTGTTGTAACATTTATATTGGACCCGTTTATTAACCGTCACAGTTGTGCCTGAACCACTTTTATACGCATGGTTCTGGAGTGACCGAGTTTAACACCGAGTTACTCTGCGGCCATTTCAGCAAAAGCAGCATTTTCAGTTTATTTCTAAGTGAGCGTTTTTAACCTTCTCGTACTGGGTCTAACCAGATCCTCCCTGCACGGGGAGTCCGTGTCAGATGGTCACTGACCGGTCACGTACGTCGTGATGCTGTCTGATACCGGTACCGGGCTAGCCTTTATCAGTGTCCTCTCCTCTCTGTTTTCAGTGTAAGAGCGTCATCAGCAGGAAACGCCGCAGGGTCCAGAGGCAGGGAGCGGTTCTAAGAGGTTAAAACTCAGATGTGATATCTTCCAAATAGACGTTTTTACGAGTTCCAAGCCAAATCTCGTGCCGCGTATGCCTTACACTCGACCCCTCTGAGCACCACTAGAAACGGGCCGTTGGCCCACCTCAATGAGACTACCCATACGGTTCTCTTAGTGAAGGCCGGCGTCACACACTCGAGTTCCTGATCCGTGTCCCGGGGGGTCATGAAGTCTGAGTCGCATCAAATCTGTTTTTCCGTTGAAGACCATAACTCTGACAAATCCTTAACCGGTAACGAACCCGGGTGGATTACCGTGCTGTGGCGGATTATGTGGCTTGTTCTGCGGGGGCTTGGCTAAGACACTGAGCTTCCTGCTTAACTGATGATGTCTGTAGAAGACGGGTTTCACAAGGGACACCCAGACCCCTTTAAAGATACTGCATGTTGACTCTGTCTCGTTATGGATGCTCACTTTGTGGCTCGTTTCTCACATCCGCTAATCCGTCCCTGCACATGTGTGAGGGGGTCGAGAGCTTCGCCAGCCACGTCTTCAGGGACCCGCGGTGCCTTTAGAATGGAGTCGCTGTGATCTGAACCACCATGTTTTTAAGGCCCACCTACGTTTGACTGTGTGGAACTGTTCTGCTGACGCGTAAGCATCGGGACCAACTGAAGCTTTTGTTTGTATTTATTAGACCATGAAAGTGAATGTTCTCAGAGACTGTCCGGCCATGGTCAAGGTACTGTTTCCTGTTGCTGTTTTTCTATAAGATGAACCCGAGGGGTTCCAAAGAGATCCACGAAATAAATGTCCCGTAACCATGACCTGTGGATGTGTGTAGGATTGTTCATTTGTGGACATTCTCCTGTATGTACTGGATCCCCACCTGGGTGGGGGGGGCACCGTAGCTCAGTGGTAAAATGCACATTTCGGGAACTGATGAGCCAGATGTTGTGGGTTCGAACCCACTGCAGGGTGTCAGGAAGGGCATCTGGCCTTAATTCTCCAAGCTCCATCTAAGTCCGTCCCCACCCCCATGACGTGGGGCCTGATGGTGATGTGTAGAAATGGGCCAATCACAGATCTTGTTCATGGTTCCTACCCAGCAGGATTCCAACCTACGAGTCCTTTCTATATGTCAGACCCGAGATGTCTGCTGCGCCACATGGCGAACAGAACAAAGTTTAGTGAACGTGAGAAAATACAAACTTTATTTTCAACAGGACAGATGTGCACATATACATGGGTGTACATAGGATTCAAGGCTTATGGAGGCAAAGCTGGTGAGTTTCTACAGAGGAGACCCAACATGTGTTCCTAGACAGACACCTGGAGGATCCTCAGAGCTGCTGTAGTGGTGTTTACGAGAGGGCAAGGTGCACTTTGTCATCAGACATTCACTCTCACATGGCCGGCTGTGTTGCACGGTACTCTGGTAGCGCACATGTCCAGATTTCTCAAGCGCTCGCACCGTAGGGGACATACGTGGCCCTCTGGCGCTCTCCTGACACACAGTGTTGACCCTGTTTGCAAAGGCATTTGGGAGGAGTACACAGTACATCCCAGCAGGTTTACAACTTCTGTACTCAGAGAAGGACCGGAGCATTCTGTCAACTCTGTCACCCTGCACAAGGTCATCTGTCTTGGAGGTCAGCCTCAAACCCGGGCCACTGCAGTAGGGACTCGGCCTTATG
The DNA here is from genome assembly GCA_900302585.1 of Regalecus glesne. Lineage (NCBI taxonomy): Eukaryota > Metazoa > Chordata > Actinopteri > Lampriformes > Regalecidae > Regalecus > Regalecus glesne. The sequence continues at coordinate 7,034 of OMLC01103460.1, read as the reverse complement.
TGGTCCACAGTCTACCAGGTGAGCCCCCATGGTGACCCCGAGATTCAGTTTCTTAATCTATTGTGAAAAGTGTCATACTTCTGTCCTCACCCAATCGACACTGGATGCACGCCATCCCATAATAAAGCTGCCCAGTTTAAAGGCATGCTGTGTGAAGTGATGTGTGCGTAGAAAATACTCCAGAGAACATCCACAATGTCCCTGGTAGCAGCATGTGGCAAATATCAGCTACGGCAGAACGGGTTGGATTTGGGCTTCTCAAGATCAAGACAAAACGGACAATTTGAGACATCGGCCCATGAAAATGTGAAAACAGGGATCTCATCCGTTGGTCTGGATGTCATTGCCAATTTGTTTTATTTGCTATGCTTCATCCTCAAAAAATGTCCAGCTTTCTTACAAAAATAAAAAAGTGCCACAAAACGAGAGATTTTATATCAAATTGATCAAACGCAAAAGGAAAGTCAAATCAGAAAGAAGAAGTTACTGAGTAGCAGAATCAGAAACAAGTGATCAATCTATCGATCAGGTTTAAATCACTGCAGTTTGAGCTCCATGATGCCTTCCTGAGATGTGGCCTAGTGTCGACATGTCGATTCTCGAACATTAGCTAAACCGACGTTTCTACGTGCAGACGCACGGCCTGTTGGCCGTCTTCCACAAACTCGCGGGCCGACGTGGCTGCAGCACATCAAACTCCGCCCAAGTCTCATCTTCTTACCGACAGTCTCATTTGATTACTGTTAGTCAGGGGGTGAGGTGAGGTGAGGCTTTGCTGTGCTTCAGCTCCCTCTATGCTTTCAGAGTGGCGTTCCTCAAACCATGGGTTCAGAGTAGCGGAAGCCTGCCCGGAGGCTGATCAGACCTCTGATTCGATGGCACGGCCACCAACTCGCATCATGTCCTCCAGTCGTGCCTCAGCAGCCGCTGTTACGGCGCATGAAGGCCTGGCCCTGCACATGGTAGAACATCTCGGTGAAGGTGAGGGGCCCGACCTCGATCTCACTGGGGCCCTGCACCGTGAAGCCGGACTTCTGGTAGAAGGGGACCAGGAAGTCTTCGCACATGAGCACGGCACGCCGCACACAGGGCAGGCACCGGAGGTACTGGAGGTAGCGCCACATCAAGATGGAGCCTTTCCCTTGCTGCCGGAAGGTCCGGTGGACCGCCAACACGTGGATGTGGACCGTGGTGCCGTGGGGCTTGTGGAGGGTCAGGGCGTCCTGCAGACAGACACGGGACAGAGACGGGGACACTTTGTCAGCACGGCTGAGTCATGGGCTGCTGCCCTGACATGACCTCAAGTCCGTTCACAGGAGCACCCGTTTACTGGCAGCACGTCTGATGGGATGCTCTGCACTGATCTATAGATGGGGGTTCTCTGGTGCCAACACCCCACCTTTATTTACATGGACCCTGGAGTCGGTGGGGAGTCCTGCCCAGCTCCAACTGTCGACATAACTCTTTCAAAAACATCTGATCTGTTGCTACAGGGCTTCAGTGGGAGTGGTCATCTTCACAAAGGTTCCTGGGTCTAGCCAACACACACACACACACACACACACACACACACACACACACACACTCTCTCTCTCTAAGCTCTCTCCAAACCTCTTTGATGGATCCGGTTTGAGCCTCATCTTGTGATTCTCGAGCACTAGGTGGTCTTAAGGTCATCCTCTCTAACTTACCAGAGTAAGTCTCTCCTGGTCCCACAGCGAGCCGATGATGAAAGCCACCAGGCGGCCCTCCTCGAACCAGCCAAGCGACAGCTCGGGGCACAAGGTGAGGAAGTGACGCACTTCGTCCAGGTGGAGAGGACACTCACCAGACACCGAGATGAAGGCTGAGAGAGGGGGGAGGGAGAGAGAGATATTACCCATAATGTTCAACCAAAAAGTCAAGAAACAACACTTAGCTGTCCTGGCTGGGGAGCGTAGGGAATACACTCATGTGCAAAAGGAGAAAACACGGATGTCCCAGGACAAGATGAACACATATCGAGGTGTGCTTCAGCAGTGGAATACCGGACTTGGTAGATTTAGAGAAGCACAAGGGAGTCGGTCTTCCACTATTATTATAATCAATAATAATAATAATAATAATAATAACAATAATGAGAGATCCGTCTCATGCGTCACAATCGGTCCTCACATGGTGGGGGTGGACAATGACTTGGATGGAGTTTGGGGGATGAAGGGCTTCCTGACGCCCGCGGTGGGTTCGAACCCACAACATCTGGATCATCAGTTCCAAAGCACATGCTCTACCACAGAGCTAACGTACCCCCCCATCGTTCCTCAAATCTCTTCATTCTGAGGTTGACCTTTGACCCATAGCAGCCTTGGACATCACGCCACGGGACGAATATCCAGGTGAGAAACACCACATGGCACAGACTAGAAGGGGGGACACGTCCCCCATGTCTCGGATAGACTGGACTTACGCAGCAAACTCGGAGGACGTCTCTTACCTTCTCTCTCAATCTCGAACACGCTGATGGCGTCCTGCAGGCTGAGGGAGCGGAACTCGCTGGCGGGCAGCGTGTGCCGCCGTGCTTGGGACGCCGGAAACCGCATGTGGCGGGGACTCCTGAAGGAGACGGCGTTGACCGCAGACATGGTTCCGCTTGATGTTGTTATTATTATTATTATTGACCCTCACTCTTGAAAAAGACCCCTTGAAATTGCGCCTAGGTCACGCCTGATCTTTGAGGAGTTCTGCTCTGTTTGCGTGGATTCTTTTTGCCAGAGAGACCGCGTCCAGACGCTCCACGGTGAGACTGCGTGTCGCAAGTCGGTGCACCTTGCGTATTTATCCCCTTGGTGCTTACAGAGGATGTGGTCATAATCCTGAGCTTGGGTTTGGATGGCCAGATCCTCCACCCCCACCCCCACCCCAGGGGTGACGACGTGGGGTAGTAAACAGGGCTTCTTATCACCGGGTCAAGGGGGCAACTGGTCGCTGTGCCACCGCCGGATGCGCAGCAGACGCGCGGTTTACGCGTCGTGCGTAATGGCGGCTATTAATATTATGAGCAGCCAATTAACACATGCAGGGGTCAGGAGTCAGCCAGGGGCTGGTACACGCGTGACGTGTGCGCCTTTCGGAGGGATGCGGGAGAAACTGCGCAGAATCTGTTTGGCGGCAGTTGATGTCAACGCGTCTTTCCACCGTCGGGGCTGAGAGGCGTAAAGTGGCCTTAAGCGGCTTTATTCTAACGAGCTCATCTATGTTTACCACGCCGGAACACGTGACTTCCCGCAAGGAAAGTTTCCAGTGTGCGTCCCGGTCAGCCCCCCCCCCCCCCCCGCCATGTT
>OMLC01103456.1:3288-14936 GCA_900302585.1 Regalecus glesne | reverse complement strand
GCAAGTATACATATGTGCAGACTAGCTCAGAACCCTGCCCTCACACACTCTTATGGAACAAAGACTTTCTATTGCACACTGAGGCATGGACCGACACACACACACACACGCACACACATTTAGGTAAGATGCTGAGCCAACCACATTCCAGAGGGTGTCAAATCCGTGCTGCGATTCAGCCAAAGAGTCTCAGCGCTCTCTGAATCCGAGTTTTGCGAGTGACAGCAAACACCTCCGCAGACATGCATTCTCTTGTCCCGGGGTCTCAGATTTGGTGGGATCACTCTCCCGCCCCAGCAAGCAGGGGTAAGCCTTAAAACAGCACATCGACATTTTCCCCATGGTTACATTCCGTCTCATAATTAATGGCAGCTGAGCACCACCTCATCACGCTGCTAATCCTTTGGAAAAAATAATAATACACACCATTCTGTCAGTGTGGGAGGAGAACCATAGCAGGAGAAGAGGAGGAAGAGGAGGAGATCTCCTCTGTCCCCTGAACACCCACACCCACATGTGACGGAGTCTATTGTGCTGTTAACGTGTTGTATTATGATTACACTAAGTATATGTAAATAGGTATAACCCGACACACTATACCTCCGGATTTAATAAAGGGAATGGTTGAGACTCTGCTGTTGGTCCCCCAGTTTATTTGGTCCCCACTACATTAGTGTCACCATTAGGCCCCATGTTGTGGGAGTGGACATGGACTTGGATGGAGCTGTTTGGATTAAGGGCAGATGCCCTTCCTGATGCCCCGTGGTGAGTTCTTACCCTCAGCTTTGTCAGTTGACCCCTGCTAGTGCTCCCCACTCATACATATGCACATATATATATACATGCGTGTGTGTGTACACACACACACACACACACACACACACATACTCACACACACATACACTCATCCTTCCACCCACAGAATGTGCTCTTTTTAGTCAAGCTCTGCAAGGTCTGGTGTCAGACATGCTCCGTTTGCAGCCATTAGCGAGCGGCACGGAAGCTAAGCTAATTACCATGCTGGGTGTCATCGGTGCAAATGAAATTCATAATCACCCCGTGGCTTCCCCGGAAGCCTACCGCATCCATGGCTCTCCATCCAGGATGACTGGGGAATCAGCTGCATTTTATCATCTCCACCACACAGAAGTCATTTACGGAGTTTAAGGATGGTGTGTTTGTTGGTGTGGTGAGTGAGTAGAAAGCAGCCACTGTGTGAGATCATTTTAATCATCTCTCAGTTTCCCAGGTCTGTCTAAATCTGCCTCGTTTCAACATGCTGGCCTCAGGTTCTGGAGAATTTCTGAAATCTGGAAGCCTCCATTGGAATTGAGCTGACTGGGATAGAGGTTAGGGTTAGAGGTTGTGGTTTAGGGGTTAGGGGTTAAGGTTAGGGTCAGGGTTATCTGACTGCAGAGAGGCTTGGTTTGTGTGTGTGTGTGTGTGTTCAGGAGCTGGAAAAACACAACCCCATCTTTTAAGCCTGCCGGTTTTGTGAGGTGAAGCTGGATCGGCTCCAAAGAGAAGAGGCTCCCCCTCCTGAGAGATTCCTCATACAGGTGATTTAGTGAGAGAGAGAGGAATGGGATGGAGGTGGCTGTAATATTTTACTAACTGAATCGAACTCCTTTCTGGATTTATATGCTTATCAGGGTGGAGCACCCCTACAGCATCATGTGCTTGATCAGACGCCAACATATTTTACGATTTACCTGTGGGAGAAAATCCATTTTCACCACTCGCCATGGAGGGTCAAGGATGTGTCCACCGGACATCATCCCACGACACGCAACAAGTGGCGAACACGTCTTAACTCACCTTGGCCCGTCATTGGCTTTCCCTGCTGGGGTGGCAGAAGTGAAATCATGAAAGCGAACTGTTGAGGATACTGTGTGGACTGTGGCACCACTTGTCCCTCAGTGGGACGGATCTGCCTGTCCACCCGCCCGCTATAAAGATGTCAATTATGAGGAAGGAGTGGGTGTATATATGGCGACCGGGGAGGGTGAATAGCTATTTTCAATTTTACACACAGCAGAAGAGCAGAATCTGTGAGAAAGTTGTGTGTTGTTTTTTTCTCGACTACACTCATGAACTGAGATCTGTTGTGATTTGTATCTCAGCTTCCACTTTTGGGAGCCGGCTGCTGTCGACTGAACAGCCACGTGGAAAATATATCACTGCTGTGCAAACTCACTAGATCCTCAGCACAAAAAGACTTGTTCTCTGGTCTATAGGTGAATTTTTTTAATGAATTTCACAGATGCAGTAGTGGGAAGTGGTGACCCACGGCAGGTTAAACACACTTTAGCTGTGATGTAACTTCCACGTACCTCAGCCTGGCATCTGGCGTTAATCCTGTGAAAATTGACCTCTAGACTATGTCTTACTTTGCTGAGGGGTCTTGAAGACCCCTGAGGGGCCCCAGAGCAGCTTAAGAACCACTGCCCTGTTCTGTGCCTGTCACTGCAGCTGTCACTAATGTTGTAACTTTAATTGGTTACCGTATTGATTTATTGATTTATTGTTACAGTGTTGGTGAGTTATCACAAGTTTTGATTGACATCTGATTTGAGTTGGCTTTCTTACTATCAATGTGGTTATTGAAATTAATTTAACTAATTGAAAGCTGTTAAAAGTTAATATTATTATTTAAAGTTGAATACGATGTTAAGATACGTTGTATTCCATTTGCTCAAAATCATTTGAATGCTTTAGAATTCATATACATTTGTTGTATCGTTAAAACATAGACTTCATTTCCCATACTGCCCTGTAACAGGAAGTAGAGTCAAAATACCCGCGATTGGACGTGTATTGGCGTAGCCAAGGTGTAGCTAGCGCTGTCATACGGCAGAAACCGTGAGTAAGGGAAGCCCAAGTGGGATTTACGGTGTGATTATGTGTTCTTTATGTTGCGTATATGTCGGTTTCCAGATGAAAACACAGTTAACTTTACTCCCGACGCCCTGTCCATTTATTTTCGGAACCTTTGAACTGTGATTTTGGAGCAACTACCGTCAGCTGGAGGCCCGAAATCACCGGTATTGGACGATGAGGAGAAAAAACAGGTGCTAGGAGAGAGTTATGTCTCTCTATCTCTCTCTCTGTCTCCCTTTCTCTCTCTACCTGTCTCTCTTCTGCCGTCTAATGGTTTCCAAACACAAATCACATTTTGATACTGCAGCGGACAGTTTAATAGACTCAACCCTGTACATCTCCGGTAGCAAGCCCTTTGAATTACACGCCATTCCTTGCCCAGACATAACCCAGTAATACAAGAGCTCGGTGGATGTGAATGAACCGTGGGGACAGGTAGTTACAAGTATTTTATCGGTGAAATAGGGGCTCGTAGAGTGCACTAACCCTCCTTTCCCATTAGCAAAGGGATTGTTTTTAAGGGACCAACGCTTGTGCAGCGTTTTATATCGTCACCATTTGATGCTCAGTATCTGCAGTCCCTGCATATGTTTGTGTGATGGTGGAAAGAAACCCGTGCAGACATGGAGAGAACACGCAAACTTCACACGGAAAGGACTTGGGACGGGATTCGAACCCACGACCTTCTTGCTGTGAAGTAATAATGCTAACTTGTTTGCCACCATGCTAATTTTTGCGTGTGAAGGGGCACCATAGCTCAGGAGGTAGGATGGTAATCGAAAGATTACTGGTTTGATCCTTCGTTTCTTTAGAAAGTATCTAAGTGCCCTTGAGCAAGATACTGATCCCTTGCCTGCCCCTGGCTTGTCAGTTCCTGAAGCGCTTGCTCTACCACTGAGTGTTCCTAGCTCTGTCTTTAGGTGTCCTGCAGTTGAACGCCGACGGCCACTGATCAGATGAACATCAGACAGGAGCACATTCAGCTGCTCTGCTCTCGCATCACGGAGCTCAATGTGGACTGATTTCAGGTTGAAATAGTTAAAACTGGAGTTCTTGCAGCAGATGCAGTTTAGGGGTAACTGGCTTGTTTCCTCCCTGGCTCAGATGGTCTTGTATATTTTCCTTCATGCATTGTTGTCAGATGTTTTTTTCTTGCACAACGTGAGATCTCGCTGTCTTCACCAGCTTGCTTAATCGCTACGGCACAGCTAAGCTAACATTGATTATAGATATGCTGTATATCAGTGATGTGTCCATGCACTGCAGCTCTAAAATCAGGGTGAGCTTTCTTGTATCTGTGATGGCAGTGGTGCTTACAGTCGGCCCTTTAGGACAGAATATGGTTATTTAACAGAAGAAGAAGAAGAAGCTTTACTTGTCATTGTACATACATACAATGACAAGTAAATGCGTTTTCTGCATTTAACCCATCCTAATATATAGGAGCAGTGAGCAACTGCAGGTGTAGTTAGAAAGTTCAGTGTCTTGCTCAAGGGCACTTTGACATGCTCTCTGAAGGGGGTGGGAATCAAACCAACAATTTTCTGATTACAAAAAAACACCCTAGCTCCTGAGCCACGTGGCCCCATGAGATACGGAGGCAGAAGCAGCAAAGAGCGGTGGAGTCTGCGTAGGAGAGCGAAAGGCTGCTGGAAGCTGTTATTACAGTAACATCCATCTGAGGAGGAGGCACAGCCAACTCCCCGCTAATTAAAGTCTGGGGTCCCCTGCCTCGCCACTGAGTCAGACACACCGACATGAGCTAATAGATGAAAATATTCCATCCAGTCAGACGTTAACACTCCAGCAGGAGGAAATGACACGTTTAATTCTACAATTTCGAGGCAGATGAACCTACGAGCCATCTGGGGCCGTCTCCTGGAGATCATCTGAATTCACCTCTCCCCACATTTCCACTTTTCCAGTAATTGAAATTTCCCTGTTGAAGACAAGGTGGGTGAGCAAAGCGAAGCAAAGTACAAAAATCAACCATCCGCCTCTGAAATATTGAGATTCAATATTCAGAGATTCAAACAACATAGCTGTCTGGATCCGATCTCTGAAGATGTGCAGAACCAAGTCTCCTCCTTCAAATGGCGCCAGCATCTGTTTCAAGTTTGTCAGTCGTTCCACAGCGGTGGCTGTTACTATCTGAAAACCGGAGAGACTCGCTCTACATGTCTTTTTTCGGGGGAAATCTCCCGTGAGAGCATCCAGGAGGGCTGTGTCTGGATATGTGGGAGGGGTACTCAGAATCTGTTTTCTCTTTGAACAGAACCACCGGCTGTGTCTCCTGCAGCAGGAAGTGGTGTCGTCTAGTGTGGCGTGTTAGTAGCAGGAGGCTTAACACACAGGGCATCCACTTCCACCTCCCGATGCACGCTGGGATAGGCTCCAGCATGACTCCATGACCTGGATTCAGATAAGTGGTTGATGATGGATGGATGACAAAATGACAAAAATATTTGATAAGTTGATTGATAATTAAGATTTAATTTTCATTTACACTAATAAAGCAGCAAAATGATCAGAAGGAAGTCAACAAGGTTGTGCTGGTGAGATTTTAAAATAAACCGATCCCTAAGGCCCTATAGAAGGAATCTCACCTCAATAGGGGCGACATAGCTCAGGAGGTAGGGCAGTAGTCTGATAGAGCTGTGGTTCGATTCCAAGCTCCTTTAGAAAGTATGTCGATGCGTTCTTGACCAAGACACTGAACCCCTAACTGCTTGAGAGAACAGATGAAAATGATCATGGTGGCTAAATCAGGCATATTTACATTCTATGTGCTCATTCATATGCATTGTCCCCGTAAAACAAATTACGAATAGTAAATCAGTGTTTTGAGTAAATGCAAGTACATGTTCCGCACAAAAGGAAACAAGCAAACAAACTAAAAAGAAAGCAAAATAAACTAAAGCAACACAATTCAAGTGAAAACAAAATGATATGGGGCGAGTGTGGGTTTGCGTATGTACATGCATGTGTATGCACGTGTAAGTATGTGAGTGTTACAGAGAGAGATGGTGTATTTGTATATGCTTGTGTGAAATGTGATGCAGAAAGGAGCCAGTTGAGGAGGTTCAGCATCTAGTCAAGATCCCACCTGGTCTCCTCCGTAGTGAGATGTTCCAGGCACGTCCAGCTGGGAGGAGACCTCGGGGTAGACTGAGGACCAGGTGGAGGGATTATATCTCCACACTGGCCATGACTTGACTTCAGATAAACAGTTGACGATGGATGGATGGATGGATGGATAGGAATATGAGTTCTGAGTTCACTCAAACTGGCCATCATGCACACACATACTGCAAAAAGACACAAACAAATGCGAGTGTATTCACATATCGATAGTTATGTCAAATGTTATCAATTTAGATAGTTTGCCGCATCAGACAGTCCCTAAGCCTATATTTGAAATTCCCGAGTGAGGTAGATTGAAGTTGAAATGCAATTTGAATAGAACTGTTGCATAGCTGTGCCCCCTCATATCCAATAGGGAGTTGACAGAGCCCTGCAGGAAACATTTGGCATGTCTTGTAGTGCAGTTATGTACATTCCAGTTAGACTGAAAGAACACTTTACAAGGCATGGGAGGAAGCCTTGCAGGCTGAGGAAAAATTTGCATTTTTCTTATAAACAAAAGTACAAGTTGGACATGTATTTATGTTGAGCAGTGGTGCAGGACTGAAGCGATGGAATAGAGGGGCTGAATGTTCTGCCCTGCTGCTAGATGTGGAAATCCTGCAGAGCCTTTTCTGTAAAATATGAACCTTACCGAGGTCCCTGAATGATGTCATGATGTATGAGATGAGGATAGATTTGCCTATGATGAAGAGGTGATAAAATCTTCTGATCCTCCACACTTTGAATTTTGCCACTGATGCTAACAGATTTGAATATTTTATTGCAAACTAATCGAATAGAATTCTTCCAGCTTAGGATGGGGTACCTCAGTAGCAGATTGTGCACGTCAGGAACTGACAAGGCAGATGCTGCGGGTTCAAACCCACCACGGGTTGTCAGAAAGGTCATCTGGCCTTGATACCCCAATCATCTTTTCTGCCCCTTCAGGTGTACCCATGCGGTTCCTCATACATGAACTTGGTTTGGTCCATAAAATGTTCAAAGAATTTGCCCGGTGGGTTGATTAGGAAACCAAAGATGACAGTAGCGTAAAATATTAACAGTGGTATTCACAGATCTTGAGAATCCAGCTGAGACTTCTGCATCTTTGAACACTGAAAGTGCAAAACCACACAAGAGAGAGAAGGAAGTATAAATAGATCATGAACAAGTAGAAATTCTCTCCACCGTGCACAGGCCTCCTCCACATCTCAAGGTGCACCAAGTGCTCCGTTGTTGCTTCAACCAGAGGACATTTTTAGAATAACTTGCTTTTAGTCTGGCTTTAAGGACCGACTGTCTATATCCATTACCTTCACCTCCTTGTCAAGTTTCATGAGGCTCAGACTTCAGTTAAAGCCATGTAGACGAAGGACAGATGCATTATGGGTACTGTAATATTTTTTTGTGGTCTCAGTATTCAAGCACACGATCCCATGTTGACTGAAATAACAAGCTGGAGGTACAAGTTTGGTTTCAATGGTCCCGTGGTTGGTGGTTTAAAACAGATGTCGCTCACAATCCAGGATTATACTGATTTATTCATTAGCTGGGCTCGTTTACTCAGAGGAAAGTTTGGGTGCGTTCAGATTAAGGTCACCACTCTGTGAATACAGTCCACAGAATGACCTCCTGGTTATTTCTTCCATCCTCCCACCATCAACTTTTATTGAATTGTGCATCTAAGTGAGAAACACATCAGGTCAACTTCCTGTTACGTGTAAAGTTACTTGGTGAATGAGATTTGTCATGCATTCTTGATATATTGGGTTACCACCAGGTTGATGTCTTGGGCTGACATGCACAGAGTTGTTTCTATTCAGATCAATTGTGCCATTGGGTAAGGCACTTCAGCTTTACTGCCCCAGGTTGGGCTGCAATGGTAGTTGATGGGGGCGGCATAGCTCAGTGGGTAGAGCGGTTGTCTGGCAACCGGAAGGTTACAGGTTCGATCCCCGGTCCTGCACACAGCATGTCGAAGTGTCTGTGAGCAAGACACTTAACCCCTAACTGCTCCCCGAGCGCCATATGTTGGCAGCTCACTGCTCCTATATAATAGGTTGGGTCAAAAATGCAGAGAAATCCAAATTTCCCCTTGAGGGACTGATAAGGGAATCCTTCTCCTTCTTCTTCCTTCATACTGTTTCAGTTGGCAAGATACCTAATATTATCCATCCATCGTCAACTGCTTATCCGAAATCAGGTCGCGGGGGGAACTGGAGCCCATCTCTATTTTCATTGGGCAAAAGGCGGAGTACACCCTGTATAGGTCGCCACTCTATCATAGGGCAGAGCAGTACATGTACAAGGACACCTTGACATGCTTTGTGCAGGACCAGGGATCAAACCTCCAACCTTCCGATTGCCATATTGCCAAATTTAAAATTCTCTAAGTTTTTACCACAACCTGGAATATTTGATCTCTTACACTTGATTTATTAAAGACAATGGCCTTTTTAGATAAGCCAACATAACCATCAACACCCCAGCTCCTCATCTGACCATAAGGCCAGGATCAAATCCTGTACATCAGAATGCTCATCCACATGCATACACTTGAGCCTTAACTCTAATTTGACTTATGTGTGTTTATTTACATTTATCTGTTTTCTACATATATTTCTTTTTTTTTTACCCATTGTCAACCACTTCTCTGCAGTAAGTTCATAGAGTTATGCTGGACCCTAACCCAGTACTCATTGGGCAAGTGACAGGCAAACACCCCAGAAAAGTTGTCATTCAATGTCAGGGCTTGATCAATTAGGATTTTGGTGTCACGCTCAGGGACATGTCGACTGCTATGCTGTCGACCCCCCGTTCTCTATTATTCTCATTCAAGATGCATTGTTTTGTTTTCCTGTGCATAATTTGCCATGTGGACTCTCATTTCCATTTTCATGACATTAACAGTAAGGATGAGGCTAATGCAAAAGTCCTAAAACAACATTCTATACCATTTTTGTTGGCAAGACAACCAATATTACGACCTGCTAGTATGATCTTATTCCTTTGCTTAGAAACATGCACGAACAATTAGAAATCATGAATATGTTGGGCTTGCTTTGGGCTATATCATGAGACTTGATGATGTCATTTAATCCCAACCATGTTGAAACAGGATGGTTCAGGTGTTGATCTCTTTCACCAGTTGTCAGGTCAGCAAAAGTTCTCAGTAACTCTCCTTCGCGTGACTTATGACTTATAACATCAGAAAAATGTAAAAATAGCTGCCATATATAACTTCATGAATTATTTTTCATGTCAATGTATGTTAAAATTGGTAAAAGAAGGGACATCACTCTGATTTGAATGCTCATTAAGATTTATTATAGTCACAGCCTCGCCCACTGAACCCCAAAACTCATATTCACATGTTCTTGTATTGGTGTGGGCATTTTGACATCATATAGTTAACATGGGTAACAATACCCGTTACATACACCAGGACTAACATTACAAACCTGATGTCTACTTGTGTTCACCATTCCAAGTATAAACCATAAAGAATACATATATAGTTGTAGTTTTAAACATGAATTCTGCACTGACGTCATTAAGAAATTAGGGAAAGATGAGCAGCAGCTCTGTAAACACTTCCAACACAAGCTTGCCAATGTGATAATGAATAAGATGAATAAGATAATAGAAAAGAAAAGGAGGAGACTGATTATGAAGATGCTCTTCTCTGGACGGCTGTTGTCAGACACAAATCTGCAAAACATGACAGAACATATTCAGGCTTCACATGACTCCTGAGGGTGAGTCCATGTCTGAGGATGTAGTTTGATACTCACAGGAAGTACTGACAGAGACATCTTGGAACTCAGGATACACACTCGTAGTGCATGATTAGATACTTCAGATAATCATGGCATTTCACCACTTTGCCAAGAAAGTCCTCCTTAATAGAGATTTCACACTTCTCCCTGCGTTCACATCTGTGTGTGTTTGCATGTGTGTGTGTGTGTTTGTGTGTGTGAAAAGAGAGGTAGTTTAATTTGATTGCAGTATTAATAAACTGCCACCATGCACCACTTCTTTAAATGAAGGTGTAAAGCTTCCGAGAAACGGAGGGCTAAAGACAAATCCTTGAATAACTGTTGGATGAGTATGTGAACGCTACTCAGTCAAATCTAGATATGATAATGGAAACAGATAACTGGAAAAATACCGACTCTGGTTGCAATCGAGCTCCCCATGAGGCCTTGTGATACTTCTCTGACACTTCTGCAGTGCTATTCAACACCTCTAGTGAGAATTTGCATCCTGCAGTTGCCAACACAAACACAAATTAACAAATATTTCATCGCTTTGGCTTTAATAATAATGATAATAGTGATTTTCTGACCAGTCCCGCAAGGGGAAATTTGGATTTCTCTGCATTTTTAACCCAACCTATTGAATAGGAGCAGTGAGCTGCCGACATATGGCGCTCGGGGAGCAGTTAAGTGTCTTGCTCAAGGACACCTCGACATGCTATATGCAGGCCCAAGGATCGAACCTTCCGATTACCAATCGACCGCTTTACCCACTGATTTATGCCACCCCAATATACGGCGACAATCAGGCATTGATCACTTGGTGGAGGGTAGAGGGTCAGCATTACTTGAAAACACATTTTGCTGCTAAAATATTGCTCACAGTTAAAATGTTTAATATGTGAGAGATTTCGTTTAACTCAAACCTAAATATCACTGCCTTTGGAGGAAAAAAAGATGAAGACCAGATTTCAGCTGCAGGCGTTGGGATGCATGTATCACTATTAATACATCCATACTTGACTTTTTTGATGGAGATTGCACCAGTACCTGAGACAGAGGGAGAGGGAGAAAGAGAGATACATGTCCTACCTTATCACATTCATATATACCCTCTTCTTTGGTCTTCCTCTTCAAATGACCTTATTATATGAATCTTTTAGTGAGGCACTTTTTCTTAATCTACATATTGTCCAATTAACTGTATGGTGCTTGTATCCGTTTCTGTTTCTCAGCAGTGAAATTAGAACAGAACACTCATGAAAACATTCCACTTTGACTTTTGCTCTGTTGTCTTTTGAAGCTTGATCATCTTTTATTCTGAGGGACCATGTGCAGCGTTTTACATGATCACCATTCGATTTACTCCACCAGATTATAGCTTCAAGCTAATTCTTCCATTCTTGGCCCCTCAATACTTTTTTCTTAACTACGGGAAAGCTGAGCACTCTGAGGAAACCCACATAGACACAGGGAGAACTTGAAATCTCCACACAGAAAGGACCTGGGATGGGATTCAAACCCATGACCATCTTCTGTAAGACAACAGGTTCAACCTTTAAATGATCATGACGCCCATTTAAACCACCATATTGTGCTCAACAGACATAAGGCCATTAGTAAAAGATCTATTTGAAGATCCTATAAGCAAAGAAGAAAGCTGCATATAAGAAATGGCAAAAGGAGGGCGGAAATGAGAACAAGATGAGATACAGGGAGTTAAAGAAGGAGGCACGGAGAGAAGTGGCGAAGGCAATAGAAAGGCATGCTGAAAGACACATTGAGGAATGTAACAGGGAGGGGATGAACAAGGTGTACAGATGGGCGAAACAGTGGAAGAAAGAAGGAAAGGACGTTGTGGGAGTACCGTGTGTTAGGGACAAA
>OMLC01103454.1:1797-13607 GCA_900302585.1 Regalecus glesne | reverse complement strand
TTTTTAAATTTTTCTGAAAAATTTTGAATACCAACTTTAAAATGCTGCGCGCCGCCCCTGATATATATATATATATAATGTAAAAGGTTGCTGAAAAAATGGAGGGACATTGTTGTGGAGCTTTGGAATTTCTCTTGTGTGTTTGCAAGATGTGCCTCTGCTGGCTATCGTTCACTAATGCATTGTCCATTAGTGAACTAGCTAGGTTGTAAAAGTGTACCCAGCAAGTGCAGTTTCAACAATCGGTTGCTTCAAAAGGGCAAGAGCAAATCATGGTTTGCAGGGATTGATGTGTATTACGATGTGTCCAGGCTGCACTACATGGTGTGACAGAGTCCAAAGGATTTTATAGTATTTGAAACAAAGATTTTTTTCACATTCAATGAAATGTTAAAAATCACATTTTCAACAGGAACAGCAGTCACGGAAATTAAGGTTAAAGCTGTGAAATATCAGTGGCAAAAAAGTGCTGTGGCTCTGAAATTGCAGGAATGATAGGAGGCAATAAAGAAAATAAAACACAATGAGAGGTTACACAGTGGTATTCTATTATTTCTATTAATTCACTGCATTATTTTCCTTTCTGTTATTTACTGATCTTTTATCCAATAAATCTCCCTATGGTATTTTCATATCTGGGCATCATTCAATATTAGCATACAATAATAAATGCAAAGCGAGTCGACTTAATTTGTATCACACATTTCCTATACAATGGCAATTCAGAGTTCTTACAATAGCATAAAAAGAAGTACAAAAGAAAGACAAAAAAGAATCATAAGGTTTATTTTCCTCTCATAATCCTAGCTGTAAGTGGAGCCCCTGGTTTATTTTTAGACTGTTTAACATGGGGAGATGCTTAGTGCAAATGGATTGGCTGCTGGCAGGAAAGAGTTATGAGTTGCCATGAATCTGTGTGCTCACAATCCACCATCAAGATCCCTGCATGTAGTCTCGTGTACACAACCAGGGTATTACCCTAATAGAATATGCTCCGTATGCGCCCTTCCGCCTTTTCCTCATCTTTGAAATGATGTCACCTTGACGAGAAGGAAGAAGCATCCTTGCATTTCCCCCACTGCTCTCTCATCCAGCTGACCTGTGGGTCGAGGGGAATCCTCCATGGGGTGAGACTTGAAGAGCAGCATCTACTTTTATCTAATTATATGACAGCTCCAGGGAAGGGAGTGCCTGCTCCGCCGTCTCCTCATGGTGCCTGATATCCCATTCCTTTTCATACTGAACTTTTTTTTGTTCAAAGCAGACCTTCAATGCCTGCTGTGCTATCATCACCCAAGCAGGGTAGAGGCAGGGGAAGGAAGAGGCATCAGCAAGGTGCTGTCGGGCAGCAGAACAGGATTCATTTGGCTTCTCCAATCACATCGATCAAACGATGTGTCAGGGAGATTGCGACAGTCTGCGTTTAGGTGTTTACAGAGCTGTCCTTTCTGGGGCCAGGCATGGATCTGAGCAGATGTGGTATAGGTGTATGCAGAATACATGACAAGGATGGTTGCAAATAAGATGTTTGTGTGGGTGTCCTTCATCTCCCCTACTTTTCATTATGTAGCTCAATAGAATATCTGATAGAGGAACATCAGAATTTGCTTTTACTTGGCATCACTGCTCTGAGATCTAATGAATAATGAAATGCTGGTCTAAGGGACAATGTGATAAGAGGAAGTCTGAAAGCTGCTCTGTGTTCACCATGTTCCCTGATGGATGGATGGGTCAGATATTGAAATAATGACTGCTATTATAGTGGGTTATGGGCCAAAGTAGAACTCGGTGAAAACTGGTGATTGTGTCCAAAGAATACTATGTGATGAGAAAAATCTAAAGTGTCACAGACGGGGTGATTTGGCCCTGGATTGTCCCACTCGCCAGTCTGCAGAGATGCCTGTTCCCAAGCACGCCTCTCTGTCTTCAAATCCTCATGTTTTGTAATCAGTCCTTTTGCTTCTCTTGCATTGTGCATCACAAACAGAGAACAGACATTGATGGCCCTTGTCTGAGAGGCATAATGAGCTGAAATGTCAAAATGTTTATTCTCAATGAGAAAAAAAAAATGTGATGAGAATCAGATTGAGACCACCGCTCTCAGCAGAAAACCAGTGGATCATCCACTCGGAGTAGGGAACGAGTCCTTTCCCCGAGTGAGGGAGTCCCAGGGTCTTGTTCTTGAGCGTAGGGAACGATGGAGCGCGAGATGGATCAGTGAATCAGAGCTGCTGGAGTGGTGTCGTGCTCACTTTACTAAACAGTGGTGATGAGAAGAGAGCTGAGCCAGAAGGCAAAGCTCTTGGGCTACTGGTCAAGCTCATGAGTCATGATTGAAAGAACAAGAATGCAGAGATACCAGTGGCCGAAACTGGTCATCTCGGGCGGATGGAAGGCACAGAGATAGGGTGGCTTGGAGATAGATATACTAAAAAGCTCAGTCATGTTAGGGACTCGGGAGTAGAGCCACTTCTACTTTACATAGAAAGGAGCCGGATGGGGCCTCCGTAGTTAGTGGGTCATAATGGGCTAAGCCTCACATGGGTATAAGGGTTAGGTTGGATAACGTATTCTGGGTTCACTAGTGTCCCCCTCTGGGTCGTCCAGGCCTCTTGGTTAAGTGAAGGGAAAGTACTCTGCTTCATTCTCCTCTGACGGCCAAGCACTGTGCTTTCCCCACCAGACCATGATGTGTGGACTAGTGAGGGCTAGTGGTCATGTGACTTGGAGGAGACACATGCTACCACTTCCTCCTTCCTGTTGATGTGACAGCCATAGGCAACTCGGGGAATTCGGGTGGAAAAAAAGGGGATAAAAATATATTTAAAAAAGAAAGGAGCCACATGAGATGGTTCAGTATCTAGTAAGGATGCCACTTGGTCTCCTCCCTAGTGAGATGTTCCAGGCATGTCCAACTGGGAGGAGGCCATAGGGTAGATAGAGGACCAGGTGGAGGGATCATATCTCCACACTGGCCTTGGACCACCTCAGATACACCAGTTAAAGCTGGTTGATGTGGCCAGGAGAAGGGAAGTTTGTGGTCCTCTGTTGGAGTCGTTTTCTCTGCTACCTGGCTTTGGATAAGAGGTTGATGACGGATAGATAGAAAAATGGTTTTAAGTTGAGTTTTATAACGGAAACAATCTTGATTTTGTTATTTTACTGTCACCTGCTCTCTGAGTTACTGTCTTTATGGTCATAGTCATGACAAAAATAAAATATACTGCAGATATCACGTTCTTAACAGTGTGGTTCTCGCCTAAACACACACAAACATGCACACACACACACACACACACACACATTTATGACCTGAGAGTGCTGCAACTCGGCACACGTACAGGAAAGACACCAAAAGCTAAACCTGCTTGTGGCACAGAGGCTGATGGGAGAAAGAAACCATCACAGTCATGTCTTTTACATGGTCTAGTGCAGTGAACACTGGTTTGTTCTCTGAAACTAGGAGACTGGAGGAATAATCCTCACACTAAACATGATTCTGGAAATGTACCATGCTCCTCATTCAAGCAAGTCAGACGCTTTGTTACTTTTCATATAAGTATGCGTATAGACATGTACAGAACACAGTATAGAAGTTTAATCATTATCATAAATGGTCCAGGAAGTTTAAGCAGGCCTACCCATTGAATGGGATATCACAATGAATTTACAATGTTCTTTATTTAACATCAGCCGGGCATTTTCACTAAGGAGTTCCAGCAGATGTAAGTTAATGCATTTTGATGACAGATTTTGGCATGGCTACTGGTGGTGGTTGCATCTGACGCCAGTCCTATTTTCCTACTTTCCTATAGCAAAGCACATGCTGCAGTGACCAGCCTTATTTCAGGCTGAACTTACAAGTGGTGGGTCTCTGATGAATTGCTGCACAGCTTGGCACGTTTTTACCATGTGAGGGGTTCTCTTTTTATGTATAGGGCAGGCAACTATAGTGCCTCTTAAAATTAAGCTCAAAAATATCAAAAAAAGTTGTGATTTTGACTAACTTTTGCAACAACATCTTTTTTTGTTGTCAAGTGCATCTGGAGGTATGGATGTATTTGTCAAGTAAACCACGACTGGCAACAGATGGGTTTTTTTGTTTCAAAAACAGCCGTATCTACTACGCATACAGGAGTTGTCACCTCGAATAGTTAACAGTCCGTCTGAGTCTCGTAGAGTCTCTCAGTCTCACCAACTTTACGGATCCATCCCTAGAGGTTTATTGAAACAATATTAGATTAGCATCACATTCCAAAGGAAGATTAAGAGCTTCATTTTATTTTTTGAGACTAATTTCTGGCATAATTGCTGGCACTGGCTGGAAAAGATAATTTTTGGATATAAAGGAGCATAATTGCTAGCTGCACTATTCCAGTGACCCTATATGGCCTGAACATGCTGTGGCCAAACCCACCGATAAAGAGCCGGGGCCCTCTGTCTAAGTTATCTAGCTGACAGCACATCAGAGCCTTTAATGGATGACCTGGCAGTGACAGATGTATGCTCGTACACGGCTGGAAAAAAAAGACCTCAGGGTCTTGAAAAGCTTATCACCTGAGTAATAATGTGGCTCAGCCAGCTACATCCAAGCCCTTGATATTGAAAAGTGGAAAGGTTAGTGACGTGTTTTGCTTCTCCTCAAGAGGTCCTCCATCGAATCTTAAGAAACTTGTGGAACCGAAAAAGTTCCAGGTTTCCCCCTCTGAGGCGACGCATCCATCCACCTAGGGATGTGGTCAGGATCCAGGAGCGATAGTTGGCCATTGTAGGAACGTAGACATATAGACCTTACCAGTTAGTTCCGTGACGTGGAAGTGTCTTATGGTCACATGACCAACGCCGGGGGAGTGTGTTCTCTCTATTTAACCCATCCTGTTGTACAGGAGCAGTGAGTGCAACTGCACCACAACCCTCGTGGAGCAGTTAGGGGTTCAGTGTCTTGCTCAAGGAAACCACGGCAAGGTTTCTACAGGAGCTAGGGATCAAAGCAGTAATATCTGATTACTAGGTGACCACCCTACCTCCTGAGCAATAATGCCCTGGGTTAGGTTAGTTCCAGTGGCTGGTAAACCAACATGGCATCCCCCCTCTGAGACCGGTTTGTCTACAGGAGAAAGTTCAGCTGCTAAGACTCCTGTTGGCCGGCCTTACCCTGAGTTCTGAGCATCAACATTTGACCAAATGAGTTTAAAGAGAAGGTGGAGCTCACCATTAGCAGCCTAAATGAGGATTTCCCTTAAATGAGATTTCCCAGCCAGCCATGCGATAGGAGTGCTACCATGCCTCCTGGCTGGCATGCAGGCAAAGCCTGTGAATGAGTGAGGCCATGGGACACATGCTGGCTTAGTGCTGTTGCCAAGATCTGATAACTTTATGTGTTCTCACTACAATAGGGCTTGTGGCAAATTGACCCCGGATGAAGAGGATTCTGCAAGTCATCATCCATAGCAAGCCCCTGCTTTCTCCATAAAAGAGAGGGAAAGCTATTCTCAGGCTGACAGTATGAACCTATTAAACTGCAAAGCCTTCTGTAGGACGGGTATGTCACATATGGTGCCACTGTCTGAGATGTTCGTAAAGTTTAACAATAAATAAATCTATAAATCACTAGTAAAGGCAAAGGAGATGGAGCATGATGAGGACCCCCTGATCCAGTGATGTAGGCAAGCATGATTTGGATGATTTGTGGGCATTTCAGAGGGCTTGTATGTCAGGATCTCTGCAGAACTTGGAAGTAGGTAAACCCACCAATAAAGAGCTTTCAAAATCAGAGAGGGCTTGAGGAGGCTTTTAGGTGAAGTGCAGTAGAGGGAGGCAGAGACAAGACTGATTAGTGTCCATATTTTGTTAGACCTGCCACTATTTCCTGATACTACACAGTGAGCTGGTCACTTGCTATTTTCTTTGTAATGCTTTAACACTCTCACTTTTCTGATGCTCTGCTGTGACCCCCTCTACTCTTCTCTCTATCTGGACAACGCTTCTTTTTTATTTTATCCCTTTTTTTCGAACCTGAATTTCCTGAGTTGTCTAGCTGGGTCAGTCTCTTTGATACCCCTCTAGAGTGTTGACAGGAAGGAGGAAGTGGTAGCATGTGTCTCCTCCAAGTCACATGACCACTAGCCCTCACTAGTCCACACATCATGGTCTGGTGGGGAAAGCACAGTGATTGGCCGTCAGAGGAGAATGAAGCAGAGTACTTTCCCTTCACTTAACCAAGAGGCCTGGACGACCCAGAGGGGGACACTAGTAAACCTAGAATCCTTTATCTAACCTAACCCCTATACCCATGTGAGGCTTAGCCAATTATGACCCACTAACTATGGACCTCCGGCCATGGTTGGAAACAGTGCAGCCATGTTTCTAACACCCAACTGAATGACACAGAGACATGCTAAACATAGGTACCTTTACCTCCTACACCACCAGAGGCCCGATAATGCTTCTTTGATGGGATGCATCAATATGAGTTTTTCACTGTCGAAAAGATGACGAATATGAATCTTAAAGTATCGACTAATACCGAGTACTGATCTAATCCATCACTTTTGATGAGCACTACTGATTGAGGATTAAACTATAATCTCTTCCTGTTTTTCAGTGTGTATCACTGTTTACAGGACCGGTGTCTTCATTGGCTCAGAGTTTGTGGAGTGTTACCTGAGACCAGAGTACTATATATATCCTTCAGACTTGATCAATCTATCTAAAAAATGTAAGGATGAGTGAAAAAACTTCATGGTGCTTTATGATGTGAGTGCGCTACCTGAATACTTGTCTGAGAGAAATATGACAAGGGGTAACAGTAGCTCTGTCGGTAAGGGGGTCATCTTGTTACCAAAGATTGGGGGTTCAATCCCAGTTCTGCAGTGAACAGGTCAAGGTGTTCTTAAGCAAGACCCTGAACCTCTAACTCCTCCCCGAGCACCATGTGACAACTGCTCACTGCTCCTGTACAATAGGATGGGTTAAAATGTAGAGAATTGCAAATTTCCCCTTGCGGGACTGATGAGGGAAAAGCATTATTATTATTATTATTATTATTATTAGTATTATTATTATTACTATGCTCGAGAAAACATAACATTTGGTGCATGGTCGAAGGGAATCCTTCCACTTCCTCCTCTCCATTCACGGCTCTGCCCTGTGCACTGAATGGAGAGGGTCATGATACCCTGAATGCCAAGGCTTCAGTTGTGAATGACAGTGGGCTTAAGCGGGTACAGTGCTCCAGTGCTCTCATCCTCCTTCACTGTTGTCAGCTGGAGGTCTCCGGCCCAACATAAATTGTGTGCAGCGCTTGATTTGTAAATCATGCGGTCCCAGAACACTTGAGAGGATGTTGATTCAGCAGGACGACTGCAAAGGCAGAACTCCCAGAACGTATCATTACAGTAGTGCTACAGTCCACCTGGCAGGCTTCCAAATAGTATATACGTTGTTAAAAGCCTATACTGTAGCTCTAAACATAATCCATTCATTGCAGCCATGCAATACAGCTGCCCAGATGCTTGGCACATGGCTTGTGAAGAATAAAATATAATCACCCAATCACCCATTAGCCAGAGTGTACTACCAGACCTGTCATAAACATATGTATATATATATGTATATATATATACATATATTCAGACACAAATAAAGACACAAAGGGTCAACGACTACCTTTGACTTTTGGCTGTCACAAGGATAGCAATGAATTTCAGCTGCCACATGTTGACTTTGACTGGGATGAGATGAGTTCACACACACGTGCTAGGGTGCAGCATAACTCAGGAGGTGTGGCGGTCATCAAGCAATCAGAAGAAAGTTGGTTCAATCCCCGGTCCCTGCAGAAAGTGCGTTGAGGCGTTCTTGAGCAAGACACTGAACCCCTAAGTGCTTGACCTCTGGCCACCTGGCCATGGTGTTTCCCTGCCTTTTGTCCAATGATCACCGTAAAAGGCCCCAGCATGGCTCCATGATCCAACGATGGATGGATAGATGGATGGATATGTGTTAGGTGGGTTAGCATCATGCTACCTATCCATAAGTTCATCGCCCTGCCTGATAGAGGGATGAGTCAATTTATGTTTTGGAGAGAAGGAAACCAAAAACAAACAAACCTCCACAAATTGCCTTTTTTTCATTGCCATGATTAAACATGCAGAAATGTCTCACTCGCCACAAGGGGTTTGGGATCCAGGCGGTCCTCGCAAACTGAGTGACAAATTAAACAGTGATTGTGTGGCTCCATCAGGAACGAGGTCATCCAGAAGGAGGAATGAACCTGTGCCAGCTGCCAAGACCCCCACCCCCTCCACCTGCATATCCACTGTGTGAAATGTAACATCAGGGACATTTTTCTGTCAGCCCAATTTTCACACTCACTGTAATGCACACTTTAATCAAAGGTTTGTTCCTCTCACTGCCCCTCTGATCCATTATTTGAAAGGTCAAGTAACAAATTAGGGAATGCCAGACGGGATATGGGTACATGATAGGGATTTGGCCAAAGTGTGTGTGTGCTGCATGTCTGCCAGGCTTTGGAAATGAAAAGAGTTCCTCTGTAGTGTGATAGTTTAGATTTGAGAGAGAGAGAGAGAGAGAGAGAGAGAGAGAGAGAGAGAGAGAGAGAGATGTGATGACATACTGCCTGCTGGGAAATTACTATCACGGGAGGCTTTTCCCCTGTGCTGCTTCCATATGCAGCAGCATATCATTATCTTCCATCTCTGTTATGTTGCCTAATAGCTATCTCTCTCCAGGCCTGTGCTTCCCTGTAATGTGACATTTTTAACTACACGTAATAAAGTTTCAATTCAGAAGATTTGCATATTCGTCGGATACTTAACACCTCAGTGTGTATTCAAGATAATAGTTAATCCATAAATATCCAAGCCGTGAATATTTGTGTGGGTTTTCATTTTAATGTCCTTTGCCAAGACTTGTCACAACGTTACAGAGCCTAGCACAGGGAAGAGGAAGGTTGGTTGTGACAAGTTTGAAGATGAAGCGAAGTTCTACTTAATACCAGATGTTGAATAATAAGCCCATTTTAAAAAAGCTTCACATGCCGATACGTCTATTGCTAAAACCTGAAGTGAGATCATGATTTTTATTCCAAATTATGTCTAGGAACTATCTGGTGCGCATGGGATTTAACATAGGCAGGAACCAGCCCAAGTATGTGCACGTGAGGAAAGCATGTTCAGGGAGTCGGTGGATGAAAACCTGTTCATCTTCCCCAGTATCATTTCTGCTGATTATCATTCATGAAGGAGGAAATGGCTGGGGTGGGGCTGAGGGGCACACCAGAGGAAAAACACTCATGCAGACCTTTCTGTAAGATGCCACGCCACACTGTGCATGATAATAAAGCAGCAAAAAGAGAAAACCACGTCATACCAAAAACATAGCAAGGTTATATTCGCAGGCTGTGCTGTATTCCAGAAATACAACCAGTTGTTATGTTTCCGTTTCAATTTCCACCCCTCCAAAATATGTTTTATTAGCTGGTGTGGTTATAAGGGAAGGGTGATGAACTTGCTCATAATCAAGCTCACTGCTCCTATACAATAGGATGGGTTAAAATGCAGAGAAATCCAAATGTCCCCTTCTGGGACTGATAAGGGAATCATTATTATTATTATTAATAATAATAATAATAATTTATTGCCCTCACAGGGTACAGATGAAAACTATAAAATCCCCATGGTGACCCCTGAGAAACAGGGAGCAAGATGAAAGAAGAAGAATATACTGGTCTGAAATCTTGATTTCTTTCAAATAATTGCCTGTAGATTTATACAAACTCCTGCACTGGTGTCAAAACTCTGTTTCATATGTAGAGCCCTGCAGATTCTGCTCACGCTCAGGATGTGAGATAGACCCCAGGATGTCGCTAAAAAGCTGCTGTTTATAATGCATGTCGTTCATATTACTTTAAACACTTGTGTTACAAGTCTGGTCACAAGGCCTCAGTGGGGATCTAACTGTGTTCTGCAGAAGATACATGCCCGGGGACCCCATCGACAGTTCATTTGAAAGAAAATGTTTTTAAAAAAAAACTACTTTAGACACTAAATTAAAAACAGCAAGACCTCTGCACCAATAGGAATAGAACCTCTGCGTCTCCAGCTCTCGCCATCTCCCTTCCCCTGTACACAGGCCTCCACGGAAGTGTTGGACTAAGATGGAGGAGGATGAGGGGGCTGAGATTCACCATCAGTGTCTCATCTCTTGAGTTGGTCTCAGGAGTAAGGTTTGCTTGAGAGCATCATAGGTCCCCATCAGAGCTAGTATGTTAAACATGCTCAGCAGTCTTCAGGATTTCCACCCTGAGTCTAAATTTGTCCTCGTTTCCATCAATGTTCAGTGCTGTGTTGTCAAACCCCAAGTATTCTAATGGAAGTGCTGAGAGGGCATCATCGACCACTCTATCTGAGCTAGGCTTGTGGAGCTACTGGTGCCTATCCCAGGGCGGAAGGTAGAAAAACGCCCTAGACAGGTCACCAGTCCACCCCAGAGCAGCCATGGAGGATTAAGGCCGGATGCCCTTCCTGACGCCCCATGGTGGGTTCGAACCCACAGCTTCTGGCTCATTACTTACCTAAGCGCGTGTTGCGTTCAACCCCCGAGCTACTGCGCCCCTTAAATCCGCTGTCTCCTACGATAGAATTCAAACCAGGGCTTTGGCTCCGTGCACTGTTAAACAGGCAGTGTTGTGAGGGAGAATTCAGAGAGTGGTGCTAAGGAGGGACATGTAGCTTCAGCGGTAGCAGGGGTGAGGCTCATCTCTGCATGCACTGTTCTCTTTGGTCTATTCAGCCTAGTGTTTTCCACTCAGTAAGTGGAGGGAAGGCTGCACTTTTCGCTCTAACCTCCCCTTGCAGAGCTGTGCCCAGCAGCTACCCAAACATATTCCCGATTCAAATGTGCAATTATTTTGCTAAGGCTTACAATGCATCTAGGTGGTTAACGTAAATGGGCTGCATTCAGAAAACACTTTTTTTTCCTCTCAAAAATGCTTTACAACTAATGCCTCCTGTTTTTACCTCACACACACGATGATGGAGGTGTCAGCTCTTCCAGGAGCAGTTAGGGGATTGGAGTCTTTGCTTCGGGACACCTCAACATTTTTGTCAGGAGGGATCCGAGGATCAAACTGGCAACCCTCCAGTTATCGGATAACCTGCTCCTTCTCCTGAGTCCCTTCCACCCTTCATGGAATGTATCTGATTCGCTGTCCAAAGTGATACGCCATACTTGATGCTGCCAGATTTAGATTTTTATTTAGATTCCCTTATCAGTCCCACAAGAGGAAATTTGGAAGTCTCTGCATTTTAACCCATCTTATTGTACAGGAGCAGTGAGCTGCCACCATATGGCGCTCGGGGAGCAGTTAGGGGTTCAGTGTCTTGCTCAAGGACACCTCGAAATGCTTCTCTGAAGGACCGGGGATTTAACCTGTAACCTTCCGATTGCCAGACGACTGCTCTACCCACTGAGCTGTGCCGCCCCTATTAACCACAGTGAGTAATATTTGTTAAAAAAGTCTCTGGACTCGAGTTCTTTTGGGAGCCCCAGTGACAAGTAGACCAAGGGATACGTTTGTGAAACTCAGGCGCTGGTAAATCATTTCAAAAGCCGTCAGAATGCTAATGACAGAGAGGTGACCTTGCCTCCGTGGTGTTTTCATAGACGGTGCTTAATTATGGATGGCCGCTGTTCCTGGTTCAATCTAAGTGTGTTAAGATGTCTGACTCTCAGATTACAGTCATTTAGTCCTCCTGACCTTTCACAGGACAGTATTGGTACACATTATT
>OMLC01103453.1:2181-12315 GCA_900302585.1 Regalecus glesne | reverse complement strand
ACAATCAATGTGTCAAAGCATTCATTAATTATTATAATATTCATGTCATCATTTAGGATGATTTACATGTTTTAACAGCAAAAAGTAACGTATGTACATACTGAACAATGGAAGTTATTTGAGTAAAATGTTAGTTTGAAGATAATCCCCGTGACTTTTAAAACTACCTGAATAATTACATTACATTACAGACATTTAGCAGACGCTCTTATCCAGAGCGGCGTACAAGTGCATAGGGTGAATCAAAAACGATCACTGATCATGGGCGGAGTGTAATACGATTATAATACTGAAGTAACAGACGGATAACAGTTGAGGAGATAGATCACACGATAACTTAATTAATGTTAACATTCTAATAAAGATTATTTTAGTTTATATTAGTTTATGAAAAAAATCAGACAGTTGGGAACCCAAGTAATACCAATGTGGAGTGACAACATATGCAAGTGATATAAACACAGTGTGGCTCTTCATGAAATAATGTTTTATTGTTTAAAACCGTCAGTTTTAATCCTAGTTTATTCAAAACAGTGTGCTGTTATGTCAAAAAAGTGCTTGTATACCAATGATCGTGAATTATAATTCTACCCGGAAGCTTGCTAGTGCAGGAATTTCCGGTGACGTCAGCGTGTCAGGACTCCATTAGGGCTGCAGCTGTTTTGGGAGAAACAACAACAAAAACGGGACGACTGGCTGGGCCACTACAGTGTCAGTCCGTTCTGAGCCAGGCTACCAAGTGTCAATTCTGGGAGCCGAAACCTCCTTTCCCACCCGGAGCTCCGCCGGCTTCTAACCACGGCCGCTCTCGGTGAGGAAACTCTGGCCTCCGCTTCCTCCTCCTCCGACTCGGACACCGGCGGAGCGTCGCCGCCCCCGCGGAAGAAACACCGAGCCTCGGCGGCGGAGGGAGCAGGAGAGCCCGGGGCTTCGACGGTCGTAACAGGCCTCACCGGAGTTGTTCTAGGACTTGCTACTTCTTCCCCACATTCTCAAGCAGCCTCTACAATTCACTTTAACCGAAGTGTTGTCAACAGTCTCAGCGGCAACATGCAGGCAAACGGGGCCGGTCAGGGACAGGAATCGTCAGAGCTTTCCTGCCTCAACAGCGCACAAAACGGGGAGTCGTCCTCCGCTGGTGGAACGCACTCCAACGGGCTACTCTCCAGCACAAACAACGGGAATATTGTCGGTACCAGTAACGGGGCCTCGACTGGACCCGGTTGCGGTACCTCGGCCGTCTCTTCGGCGTCGGGTTCAGAGCTGGGCTCCTTGAAAAAGAAGAAACGTCTTTCACAGGCAGAGGAAGATGTCATTCGATTAATAGGACAACATCTCCACGGACTGGGGCTAAAGTAAGTTCAGTCGATGTGTCAGTTGGGTGAAAAAGCTCCTAAAACACCGACTAACACGACGTATGAAAAGAATGTGGGGCTCTGCTGTAAAAATGTGAAATGGCAGGTTGATGGGAGCGCTATCACTTGGTTGGCAGACATAAATATGGGGGGATGGGGTGGTTAGCTCAGGAGCTTGGTAGTTTGAAGAAGAAGGGTCCATTTTGCACAATAATAGTGTTAGCCTGACGGCTAACGCCACTAGCCTGCGATGAAGTACTGTTTTCTGACATGACTCCTTTATTAAAGCTAAAGACAGTAAATGATTTGGGTTTATTACCCTGTCTTCTTGCTCAAAACAAGTTTTATTGACTAGTAGTCAGATAGCATTTGTCGGTCTCTGATTTTAAACGAAGTGAATGCGCATTACATCATCTTGCGATCAAGAAGAAAAACAGTTTGTGATCTCATGTTGCAAATCACATTGGTCAATATGCCGTGTCAAGAGAAGAATAGATCTTACACTAGACAGTGGGATGACGAGGTTAAAGTACATATTTTAACCTCACAGATGATTATTGCGCATGAACTGCGGAGGTTATGTGTGGTTGGGCAACATCGTTTCTTTACTATTTCTTGTTTTTCTGACCATTCTATCCTCAATTGATGTAATCCAACGAGTATACGATCGTTGCTTCTGGCACAGTGTAAACCAGAATGGACTTCAAGACTACGTTGTAATACCGACCAGGGTTATGAAACTGCCCTGGTTATTTTTGTATCATTGCTGTGCGAGCACCATTTGGTGTATCCTTAAAAAACTCATTTATGCCATACGATATATGATCTCCTGCAGTTAACAATATCGGCCCATCAGCCTGTCAACATTGTTTTTAGATGTCTGTACCCTTTTTTCCACTGTCACTGTCGATCAGATAAATGTCAGCTCTCAGTGTCAGACGCAAAATTAGGACATGCGTGTTCATAGATATGCTTGTCAAAAGTCATTCCGATTCGAATTTAATGGTTTCCCACTTGGTGGGAGAATACAGTTTCATGGCGGCTGAGGAATGAGTGTCTAACCAGCTGTTTTAGATTAGAAACGTAGGGTTTGATTCTAATTATAGCATAGCAGCCTCTGAATGCGTCAAGTCTCTGCGTGATATGTATTTCTAGACCCCAACTTTGAAATCGGCCACTGGCTCTTGAGTGTCTCAATAATTCACAATGAACTGTTCGATAGCTCAACCGTAACTGCTACTAGCCTCTTGACGGCGCAGGGCTGCCATTACATGGCGTTGTTAAAGAAAGCCTACATCGCTATGTTTACATAGGGGGGAGGAGGGGTGCATGGCATTGTCTGGTGCTGAAAAGATGCCCCTACGTTTCAATTGTGGAAATGCAAGCGAGACCACTGAGGCACTTAGCTGGTTGATGGTGAAAACGGTACTACTGCGCCACTCATTGATACCTGAGGATGATGTCATTATGGCGAGGTGTCATCCCCCTCTCTGGTTTGTCACCTTGTTTTCATTCGGGACAACACCTCAGCGAACCCTTTTTAGTGGATACTGGGGAGAAGGAAACCTGACCTTTGATAGTAATCTGCTACATTTCAAGACAACGTAAATGCTCTGACTCGGTATTAGGGCTTGGTGATAATCCAATATTATATTTTATATCTTTTAACTTCATTATATTGAGATGAAATTGGGATATTGTCATATTTTCATACCCACTTCTGTTGTCTAATCTGTTGATATATGTTGTCTAATCTATTGATAGTCGGAATCAATTATCTAAAAATTCTCACAAAATGAGGTTTACAAGGATTTGAGATTGTATAATCTGGAAACTAGTTTTGATATGATGCTTTGCATTACCAAATGTGATGAACCTATGTTGAATTCTTAAGTATGGGATTTTGCATAGGCAAGAAAAAATATATGCATTAATATCAATTCAGTGAGCCCAAAAATGATCTTGCTGCTTAATTGGTGTGTATTATTTTTGTTAAACCAACCCAAGAGCTCCAGAGTAATTTGTTTGCAATCCTTCCACAAAAGGAACAAACTCTCTTAGTAAAATGTAACAGATCCATAGACTGTCTGAACGATCTGACAGGGGCCATTATATAATTAGCAATGTGTTAACTTGTTTCTGTATTATATAAGCATTGTACAAATTTGTTTGGCATTTGGTTAAATCTTTTTCTGACTGACTCAGCTTCTATAGGGGTTGGCATAGCTCAGTGGGTAAAGCAATCACCTGGCAATTGGAGATTTCAGGTTCAACCCCTGGTCCCATAGAAAGCATGTTGAGGTGTCCTTGAGCAAGACACTTAACCCCTAACAGCTTCCCGGGTGCCACATGGTGGCAGGTCACTGCTCCTATACAATAGGATGGGTTCAATCCAGAGAATTGCAATTTTTCCTTTGAGACTGATAAGGGAACTATTATTATTATTATTATTATTATTATTATTACATCACTTTGGTTTTCTTGTAAGTTAATTTAATGCTCGTTAAGGACACTGTTCATCAAATATCACTTTTTAAACACTATATTGATGTTTACCATTCTTATACTCTTTTTGTGTCACATTTCTTATTTGTCTGCATCTCTGCTCTGCTCTGTTCTCTCTTTCTGCAGTCAAACAGTGGACCTGCTGATGCAGGAGTCAGGCTGCAGACTGGAACACCCCTCAGCCACCAAGTTCCGCAACCACGTCATGGAGGGGGAGTGGGACAAGGTTTGTCTTAGGTTACCATGGTTACATTGCAGAATGGGTCTCTTGGTTTAACTCCATACCATGTCCAAAACCTAATCCTTCTAATGTGATATGTAGGCCAATATAGAGCTCATCTGTTTCTTTGGTTTAGAGATTTTCCTAAATATCAAACTCAAATACTAACTTTTCGTATTCAGTAGATTTGATTAAAATAGAGTAACTGCTTAAACACCTACAAATACGTGTTCATTGTAGAGCTCTAAGGTAGGAGTTTTTTTAAGCTTTTTACTTCTATTACTCCGAAAGTACTTCCCTGATAAGGAGACCTGTTGATAATTTTGATAGTTTATTTTGGTTAAACACATCCCTCTGTGGATGGGGGTCAGAATTCATCCACCGTATCCCTGCGTGTCGTAAGAGGCGACTAAAAGGGTTGGCGTCAGGAAGGGCTTCCGGTCATAAAACTTCGCTCCACAACAAAATTCATGGAGAGTCAATGACTTGGAGGAGACGAATCCATGGACCGGTCAACCCCCGCTAGCGGGGAAAACGGCCGGAATACAAATCCTGTTTGTGTGTTTGTGATTTTGGTTAAACACACTTTTAGTTCACTTGGGCCAGTGATAATCCATGTGAAGTTTTTAGACAACACTTCTGTAATGTGCACCCGTCTTTGTGCTGGCTTTTTTTTTGCTGAACCAAGCAAAGGTGACACACCACAGTGTGTGATTTTACATAGCATGCTGGCGTTCCGTAACAGAGGTGGCATGACCTGTAGCACAACAGCACTTGCAGTCCCTCTTACACAGATGTCGATTTGGCTTTGTGACTACCTCCACTGCTGGCTTAATGATGAAACAATGAATGAACCCCACATTCTTTGTTCATACCCTTTGCACAGAATAGCAAAGCATCTTAATGGTGCAATGGTCCCACTTTGAAAAGGCCATGTATAAATTCTACGTCAGTGGTTACTTGGCTGAGACTTGAGGTCCATGTTACCTTTTTACTTTTGTCTTTAAGATTTTTGAAGTTTAGAGTAGCACAGGGGTGCTTTTAAGTATTTTGCCAAAAGACTTTAGTCTTTATTAGCTACTCTCAAGTCAAGCTTCAAGTCACCATCATTTATAAGATCAATATGATAATGCATAATGGATAGGCTTTGCATCTAGGGCTCCCTCTGTAGAAACATCAACCAGGAACACATTTTTAGAGCAGTGCTTGGTAGAATGATTAAGTGATTGATATCTGAGGGTGCCAAAGGCAAAGGTCAGCTACGTCCAATGTCATTCTACACACTAGAAGATCATGTTATGCAGACCTCTAGTGCTTTTTTGGCGAAGCCAATAACATTTTTCTCTTTCCAGGAGAATTGACAGCGTTTGTTTGGACAGTGATATCAACCTCTACTTGTAGTCACTATTGATTTTTAAGTCTTGTTTTTTTATACCTTTTTATTTTTATATTTGACCTTTTAGTAGACAGCACAGTGAAAAGGTTGATGATAAATGAGGGAGAGGGGTATGACATGTAACAAAGGCAACAGAGGCGTCCTTCAGTGTATTAGTATGACAGGGTGGCAATAGCACATTTAATATTCAGGGAATAAATATAGATTTTCATCAATTGATAAGAAAATCACTCCATGCATTCAACCAACATGCCTAATATAAAACAACTGAAGGCAGGTAGGATCTGAAATGAGCAAAATAAGCATGTTAATTGCTAGCTCTTTAAAAAATAAACCTTGAAAATGCATGAAAACACATTTTTTAACATCTATGTTTGACTTTTTTTTAATCTATTACTTTTATACGTTTTACAAAACCCCCAAAAAGTCTAAGTGGTAATATTTGGTATACCAGTTCAGTCCAGTGTTTGGCTTCATATCAAACAGTTTTGACATTTTGTAAACCAGTCCAACCCTAGAGCAGAAAGTAGTACGGTGAAGAAGTAATGGTAGTATTCTTTTTTCTTTTACTTATTTTTATATAGACGGGCTCCATGGATATGTTGTCTCACCTGGTCTTTAATAGGTCTGGTCCTAACTGATAAGTCCATCTATGTCAAGACCAGTCTTTTTGAATGGATTTAAATCAGCTGTACTAACCAAATTTTAGCTTAGTCTTAACTGTGCTTCCTCTTAGTGATGGATATCCATGTGAACGCCCACATGAATATGATTCTGACTATGACTGGCCCTAGCAGTATGCATTGTCCTGATACATTATCAATCTCCTCTCTTACTAATTTGGAGCTAATCACTAATGGTGCCACTGACACCCTGTCCATGGTTCAAGGGGCAGTGGGCTTTAGGATTCTGATCATGTCGACAATTGTATTTTGAAGTGTGTTTTTTTGCATGAAAACAAATTGCTATTGCCAGCTACAGCATGGGTCAAAACACTGCATTGTGGTCTGACAAACTGCATGTTCATTAAGTTCAAATAGATCTCTCCTGCAAAGTTGACACCTCTCAATAAGATTGATGTCCAACGTTACTCAGTAACAAACACAGTTGCATAAATTGACTCGCCCCCAAAATATCCAAACCAACAAATTTAATTGTGTAAAGTCCATGTTAGTAGATGTCTCATCATTGCAGCTTTAATATCAGGTCTTGAAAGTCAAACAGAACAGATCAGATTTGAAGAGAGAGATCAAATGGCAGGTTTGCTTTGGTGGCATTAACCTTATTGCATTAAGTTGAATATTTCACTTTGACACAACAAAGTTTTGCACAACTTTGCAGTTAATTACAAGGGCTGATAAATAATACGACTCTAAAGAGACTCAGTTGCATGAAAATGATTAATGTGTAACATCAGCCTCAGGTTAGGCTTAGAATGCCAAGTTAGGACCGATTTAGCTTAACACCAGATACAAGGTCTGTTAGTGCAGCCAGCCCCTGGAGTTTTACCAGTTCAAATCTGTGGTTTTTGCTCTCAAGTCTTAAAAGCAGACAAGTGTCAGTCGAGTCCTTGACTTGAGTTCAAATCTCAAGCCTACGGTTCTGGATTTTTATTCCTAACATTTCTGTAAAAAGCAGATGATCTGATTTCCTTTAGATCACATATTGTATGCTAGACCTCATACCTGTAGCAACTCCTGTTGAGAGTTTACTAAAACATTTCTTCTAGTACTGACAGCCAACCCTCTGGGATGTTGATGGTTGAATGAGCTGGACTGTTTCTGAACTTTTAATAAGGAGTGTGCACTCAGAAGTGACCTCTAAAACGTGCTTATTAAGCTCTCAATTTTAAAGGCACAAATAAAGTCTTCGAGTTTTTACGCCTGCAGGATGTTATGCAACTAATTTTCAAGATCGTATTTAAGACTATGAAAGAAGACAAGTGAATGAGCCATAAGTCATGGCCATCATCATATATACCTATTAACTTATTGAACAATATTTTTAAATGAAAGTTTCTCAAACCACAATTAAGAATCATAACAGGATTTGTAGGGTCATCAAGCCCCAAAAACTGGAATTTAAAAGTATCCGATTTACATTGTTAAGTTCCAATGGGTTCTTATCATATAATTGACTTGTAAAATTAGCGCTGTTGACTAAACTACATCAGTCGACAGTGCTGCTAATTATAGTTTCAGGGGTAATCACCAAAAGTCTCACATCATGGTAAAATTGGCATCACCCCAAAAAATGGTAAGCTATTGTTGGGACGGTAGACCAGGAAATGAACCATAACTACAAGTTTAAATCTGTCATATTTTGTAGGCTAATTTGAGGCATATAGAGGCGGCATAGCTCAGTGGGTAGCTCAGTGGGTAGAGCGGTCGCCTGGCAATCGGAAGGTTGCAGGTTCGATTCCCGGTCCTGCATACAGCATGCCGAGGTGTCCTTGAGCAAGACACTTAACCCCTAACTGCTCCCCGAGCGCCATATGTTGGCAGCTCACTGCTCCTATACAATAGGTTGTGTCAAAAATGCAGAGAACAAATTTCCCCTTGCGGGACTGATAAGGGAATCATTTATTTATTTATTTATTTATTTTGCAAGTCTTGGGAGAAGTGTACACTGAAAACATGACAACAGTGATGGGAGTCAAACTTTTTAAGAGCATCATCCTCACTGTAGCATTGCTTGCTGCACACATTCCTGACAGAGTTCAATGCAACTTTTGATGATTTGCCCCTGCACTACAGTGTCAGATGGCTGAGCTTAGGCATGATCGTGGAGCATTTTTGGGCCATTCAGAAAGAGCTGCAAGTGTCTATGTCAGCAAAAGAGTGCAAAAGCAAAACAGTTCATGGGATTCAAAAGATGGAAGCTGTTGCATTTTTGTCTGATATAACATCTCATCTCAATGACCCAAATTTAAACTACAGGCCAAGAACAACAGTATATAAGCTGATGTAAGCATTGCGTGCTTTCCAGAGGAAACTGTAGGTTTTTAAAAGTGACATACAGGTAAAGCTTTTTAATCTTTTCTACCACACACATTCCCGGGATTCCAATGAACATGTCTTTCATTCTTCATCATTCTGTTTTAAGGAATTCTCCTTATTCTTTATTTCTTACCTTTAGGAGGGCCTACTCCCATTATCTTAGCCAGAGTAGGGCAGTTCCTCATTAGGTGTGTGTCTTTGTGCCACTTCCATCGTCATCGCCCCCTCTAGTGCGTACACTAAAGCTTTGTACAGGTAGCGTGGACAAGCCAGCTGGGTATGAGCGCGCAGGTCAGCTTGGGAGAATGCCCTGATAAATTAGTCGCGGGCCAGCTCAGTTTGCACTGTAGATGTTATGTGAGCATACCATCTATGTCTCATCAAATTCTTAATGTCATTAGTGAGTGTCTGCATTGGCTGACCCCCCACATCTCAGTTGGCCATGCACCTCAGATTGCAGGAGCTCTAGTTGAAGGCACTGCCCAAAACGCTGCTCCAGCATACTGGTTATCTCACCATAATTAGTCATCTCACTAGGAACAACAGCAGAAGAGACAGCATGTCGTCCATCAAGGAAAGAGCAAGTTGGAGAGCCTTTTGTTCATCTGACTAAGCACTCCTCTGCCAACAGTTCAAATTGGGCACGGAAAGCCTCCCAGTCTGATTTAAATAAATAAATAAATGATTCCCTTATCAGTCTCACAAGGGGAAATTTGGTTTTCTCTGCACTTTTGACCCAACCTATTGTATAGGAGCAGTGAGCTGCCAACACATGGCGCTCGGGGAGGAGTTAGGGGTTAAGTGTCTTGCTCAAGGACACCTCGACACGCTGTATGCAGGACCGGGGATCGAACCTGCAACCTTCCGATTGCCAGACAACCGCTTTACCCATTGAGCTATGCCGACCCCTGTACAGTCCAATATTATGTTTATTTCTGCCAACAGCTATTGCATTTACCACTGTTATTGCTTCTCAGCCTGTTGGCTAAGCACACGTGTGGTATCTTATCAGCCTTTTGGCTGAGTTAAGGGCTGGCATAGCTCATAGGTAGGGGGATCATCTAGTAATCAGAGAATGGTATCTTGATCCCTGGTCCCTGCATAAAACATGTTAAGGTGTCCTTGAGCAAGACTTTGAACCCCTAACTATTATTCTATTTTATTAAAGAACACACTTAAATTAACAAACAATTAAAACCAAGTGTTGTTTATTCTCAACTTTTGTTGGCCACAGCCACACTGTATAGACTGCCATTATTGTACTTGTCCAGCTCATGGGTCGTCTCGCCCTGCACATAGTCCTTTCCCACTAACCTTTGACCCGCCAACAGTGCACCAATCCTCAGAACTGCCAACTATCTCCTCCAAAAACTGTGCATAACTCATACCTATACACAATTGTAAATATCTATATTGTATTGGCTGAACATGCTACCATATCCTATGAATCCATATAATTTTGTTATCCTGTTTCCATGTCTCCTTCTCTCTCTTTCCAAGTGTGACTATCTTCTCTTGTCTCTTCTCCTGCGTATGTGAATAGTGTGATAAATATAAAATATATTTTTTAAACCGATTCCCTTATCAGTCCCACAAGGGAACAGTTAAGGGTTCAGTTTCTTGCTCAAGAACAGATCGGAAGAGCGTCGTGTAGGGAAA